>JAQGAP010001363.1:0-20663 GCA_034697805.1 Orchesella bifasciata
TATGACAGTCAGGAAGTATAGTAGTTTTCTTTACATTTTATACCAACGTTTTTTAAGTCATACAATCCAACAAATTGTTTCATACCTAACTACAGAAACGATTGCTCGTTAATCGGTGAAATGCTTCCCACATTCCAGGAAAAATGTTTCAAAGTTATGGAGTTACGGATGATGTGAAATTGTGCACATTGCAGATGCGTTGTGGTATTGTGCATTGTGGTCGTGTTGTAGAATTGTGGACTATTGTGGGTATATTGTGGAATTGTGCATTGTGGGTACATTGTGTGTACATTATGGAATTTTGCATTGTGGGTACGTTGTGGAATTGTGTATTTTGGGTACATTGTGGAATTTTGCATCATGGGTACATTGTGGAATTGTGCATTATGGGTACATTGTAGAATTGTGCATTGTGGGTACATTGTGGAATATAGTGGTATTGTGGAATTTTCATTGTGGAATGTTGTGGAATTGTGGAATTGTGCAATATTGTGGAATTGCGGAATATTGTGGAATTGAGGAATATGGTGGAATTGTGGAATATTGTGGAATTGTGGATTTTGCATTGTGGAATTGTGGATTTTGCAATGTGGAATTATGGAGTATTGTGGAATTGTGGATTTTACATTGTGGATTTGACATTGTGGAATTGTGGAGTATTGTGGAATTGTGGAGTATTGTGGAATTGTGGAGTATTGTGGAATTGTGGAGTATTGTGGAATTGTGGATTTTGCATTGTGGAATTGTGGAATTGTGGAGCATTGTGGAATTGTGCGCGCTGGATGCATTGTGGGTTTTAGTAACACCCACTTTTTTAGTAAAAGTTTTTCTGAGATTTTGTATACAAGTAATTACAATCCACTGTTCAATAGCATGAATACCTGACAATTTGAGGAACTATTTGGTATTAATATCATGAAAATCGGTTTGCGCAAACGTAAGAAAAGTTTTCTTGAATATTCAAAAATAAGAGTACGCAAATTGGTCAAAAAAAATTAAGCAAAAATTTCATTTCAACAATTGCTAAAATGAATTACTAAACAACAGTTTTCAAGTTATAACGGCTCATATTAGTATTATTACAGGTATTGGCACAGAAAACAGGTACCATCGACATTTAAAAATTTTATATACAGAGATTTCTCAAGGTTAACAACTAAAAAACTTTAGTTTGCGCACACCGATTTTCATGATATTAATGTTAAATTCTTCCTCAGATAGTCAGGTATACATGCTATTGAACAGTTGATTGTAATTGCTTGCATAAAAAATCTCAGGAAAACTTTTACTAAAAAAGTACCCGAAAATGGGCCATTGTTGGCAAAAGTGCCATTATAACTTTAAAATAATCAACTTGCCGAGTCTAAAAGTAGTCTTATCGTATCCGGCAGACCATTACATAAAAAACATTAAAAATGGGCTTCATACAAAGAACTTTCAAAAAAAGGTTCCAAAATCCTAAGATAGAGCTAATTGTCGGATATTTTGCATTGTGCAACGGAACAGCAACATATTAACATATAGTCAATTGAAATGCAATATATTTTTACATCGCTAATTTTTTTATTCTTAGAATTCTCAAGCATTTTTATTAAAAAATTTTCGAATTCATACGTTTCTGTTTTGTGCGTCTTGTTTCTGCGAAGGAATCATGCGTCAAAGAACTGAAAATGCATAATTTACGCTTTTGTGTTAAATTCAATTGGAATGTATGAGCTAAACAGGGTTTGTTTCTCAAACTCAGCTCAGTTAAAATAAATTCCACTATGCATACTGCAATCAAACTCATTGTCATGATGTATCCCTCCAATTCAAAAATGCATATTACTATAAAACTCTCAACAGAACATCAATAGATTTAACTAAAATCATATATGGCATATAAAAATGGCATTGTTTCAGTAACTTTTTTCTCAAAAACTGATAATGATGATAATGAAAGCCAACGCAAAAGTAGTGAGAATAGAGAAACTTTTCTTCTACTTGGAGAGTTGGAGCGAGCTAAAAACATTAAGTACGAATTAGATAGCAAAAATAGTATGAATATTTAAAATGCGGATGAACAATGATTGTTCTTAAAAATGATGAAAAAAATCAACTCCAATTCGTTGCAATTAGTTTGTTCTCGTTTTATGATAATGCTTTTCATTTCTTCCATTTTCTGCAGTTTTTTTTTCATTTTCAGATTTGTAAGCAATACATTTTCGTTTGTTACGTAGGTGTCTCAAACACAAACCGATTTGGGAATGGGACTCGCATAAGTAATGCTCAACCTGGCCAGAGCGTATGCCAGCAATATTTCAAAAATTAATTAAAAATTCCTCCTAATTTAATTCACATAATTTAAATCATAATACATTTAAATATTGGAATTGGGTACCATTGCTGTGAGATGGTACATACACTTTTTGTTCCGATGAAAATGAGTCCAATATTAAAAGTCAGAACTTTACTTCATAGGTTGACTCGAAAATAAGTCAATTTTCGAACTATCGAAAAGTGGATGGTCTCTAAGCATATTTCCATATTTCCCGACTCTTGTTGACAGACAATTAGTATGAAACTACTTTTAATCGTGAATCAGGGCTACTTTTAATGGGATTTACTTCTCAATTTTACGTGTGGAATGAGATATAGTTCAAGTAGTATGTTGAAGAACTCCTGCTCTTTTCTTCCCACTCGTAAACTAATACCCAAATTGCAGTTTTAATTTCACCTTCACCAATACGTTGGGAAATGATTATCCAGCTACTGCGGAAAGCGAGGAAATAGATAAATGCAAATGAAAAGGCATGCATATCAAGTAAAAATCAAGGCTGTACACATTCTCCTCAAGCTCTCTTTGTGTTCCATAAGATGTCCAGCCGTCTTTTATTTTGTCTTCAATAATTATCGCATTTAAGTGCTAATTCTCGTATTTAAGTGCTAATTCATGTATTTATGTACTAATTCTTATTCACACTGCGTTTAGCTATCGAAAACCAAATTGTCAACATACAAGATATACTTTCAGATAAAGGATGAACCATAAGTATTGGAACTGGCGTAATTTAGTCGTAGTTTTCATAAATTTAGACATTATTAATTCATTTTTTCATTAAAGATAGAGAATTTTATAAGCTACTTTTTGATGTTCGGTAGAGCCTTCTCAACCGCTTTGGTAGCTGTGGAGCGAACCATCTTTGCAGCATGCTCCTTTAGGGCTTTTTCGGACATTTTTGCTACTTCCTTTTAAATTTTTGACCAAATCCGCTGGAATCCTTGAAAGCTTTGGGGTGCATCTTTTCCCTGCAGGACCCTACACTTGCAAATGGGCCAAAAATTTTCAATTGCTCAACCCCGGGGAAATTTTGGGGGCTTCTTGCCCTAATGATTTTAGCACTAAGGTACTTTGAGTCTTTTTCGCATTATGCGAAGAAGCCAAGTCAAGCCAGAAGAGCACGTCTTTAATTTTACGACTAGCATTGATAAAGGGAAACAGGTGCAGCTGGAGACATTCCTGAATGTAGACGTCCACCGTCATAATGTCCTCTGAAAAGTAGGGCTTCGAAACGTTTCGGGATTCTCCCATCGCTTGCCATATCAACATTTTTTGGGAAACTTGGTCTGGGACCGACACGTTTGAGCACTGGGCACTTTCCGCAGGATCTGAACTGTGGTAAAACCTTCGTGTCGGCACTTGGGAAGGATCCAGATGGACGTACGTCTCGTCGACAATAACCAAAATTTTCTCCTTCAGTTTTCCCCGTAAAAACTTTGACCCCTTATTTACTCGATTTTCTTGGTCTTTAAATCATTTGGAGCACGCCTTTTTTGTCCTAGCCTTGAAGCCCAACTTTTGAACTATAATTTTGTTTAAAGCACGTGGTGAAATACCGATGGCGTTGGCTGCCTGCCTCACAGTTAGAGTTGGAGTCTCGCGGAACACTTTCTCAACTTTCTGTACACTTCTGGGGGTTGCGACGGTCACTGGACGTCCAGACTTCTTCCCAAAAATTACTTCACCAAATTCCCCACCCTTTTTTACCCACCTGTAGATAGTGGCTTTGGAGCATCCGTCCTCCTTAAAATGGTGAGAGGTTTTTTCCGAGTCTCGACCACTCACGTAAAAATAGTAATGCAAAACCCAATCCTCGAGCACCTGACTTTGAACTCCGGTTAAACCTGAACCCGACATTTTAGAAACTCCAAAATTGCATATGTATATCACAAAAACATGGCGGTTTGACCGCACCATCTCTTCTAAAACTACGACAATAACTGACCGATTAATATAAGTTTGAATGCTAGTGCCTTAACTTTTTCTCGATCCTCTAATAGAGTTATTGTCAAACAGCAGGAAAGGTAGGCATTAATTTTTTTGTAAAAATATAAAAGCCATTAATGCTTGTAAATCATTTTTAAAAATTTCCATTTCTGTTGTAATATCGGACTCAATTATAGTTTTCGGTCTTCATTTCACTGATTCATGTAAGAAATCGTTGGCGGGCTATTATCTTCTGCCAGAATGCAGAAACGTTGGTTCAAAGTTTTTTGCAATTACTTTTAAAGTCAGCGTACTCCTTGCAAACCTTTTCATGTGGAGTTTCACGTTTCACAATTTAGCCTTTACAATTGCTGGATTTTTATTGCTCTGCGTAATGAGTTTGAAAGATTGCCTGGCAGTATTTCTTAAACTTTCGTCTCGTTAATATGGAATGTCAATGTACCGTGTTGGAACTACAGAAACATACAGGTTTTTGCACTTTTTGCTAATCCGTTGTTGCAAGGAACCGTGCTGGCTGAAACGGTTATAGCAATTCCGTGCATTTCAATTGGATTAGTAACTTTATTTCGACTGGAGTGGAACTTCAATAATGTGATAGCCATGGTGTTAGCCTTCTTAGTTTTATTGATTGTGTGTTGTTGTCGTTCGTTGTCTTGTTTGGGGGATTGGTTGGCATATGTGTCAAATCGAGAGAAAATTTCGACACGCTTAAATAGCATCGGACAATAATGACAAATCAAGCTCAAAGGTTTCAACGGCGATGGCATTCTCGCTTTTACAGATCTTGCCCACTAATAAAGGTAAAAATGGGCCCGCAAAATTATTTGGATTCATTCGCATTGCTCAATTGCTTGGACTTTTCAGCTAATTTAACTATCCAGATGCTGATACGTTTAGGGATGTGCTAGTTCCACATCATATAAGTACGCTGTTTTTCAAAAAAGGGAAAGTATGCGGTTTTTTAGCTTTGTGTTATATGGAACATGTATTCGTTAACGTTTTTAAATCAGCTTACGTTATATCACGCCGTGTACATTTGGTTCAACGAAACTTAGCTTGACGGAGCTGGGAACAGGTCTAGGTATAATCTTTTAATTGGATTGATAACTTTATTATAAGTTAATACCCAGATATATTACTCGGGAATATATTTCTGATTGTTTGTAATTTTTTATGGGTAAATCTTTGCGCATTTACCTCTCATGTAACACAAGAGGATTTGTAAGGAATAAAAACATTTTCGTTTTCCCGACCAAGCCTCAGTATATCAATGCCAATGATAATATCAATTACTATTTTGTATCCAGGACACCAAATATTTCGAGCGTCGAAATATTCAATGCCAATAAATATTAATTTATAATAAACTAAAAACCCGCAGCTTTAAATTTGTCAATTTATTTAAAGATTTTCCTACTGAAAATGCGAACTACAAAACCCGAATGACTCCACAGTAAACAAAATTAAGGCTGCCAGAAACAAAAACCAAGTAATACAAAATGTTCCTGTAAACGCAGAGAGTTTAGTAGAAGTTGCAACTTTTCCAGTTTTATCTTTATTCTTCTGACAAAACAAGCAACCAATTAAACCGCCCTTGCTCAAATCCAGCTGCTTTAGTTCCGCAATCAACCTTCAAAAACTTATTTCGCTCCCAAATTTTATAACGACTAATCGTAAGCTCGTATAATCCAGATTCTACAAATGATCCCATAAATTTTGGAAATTCGAACACTTTGTTTATCATGTTATTCATAGTCCAAATTTCCGTCGTCCTGAGAAATACCGTGTGTCTAGGTACAACATGAAACCATTTGTTCTCCTTAAAAATTTCTTTATTCAGGGTGTTTACGCACTGCCCTCTGCAAATGTTTGCAAACCGTGAAAAGGGTTTTGAACGTTCTTCCCAACGATAAATCCCATTTTTCATAAAATCGCCAAACGTTTCCGCATCTTTTAAAGCATACTGATAAATATTTATCGCTTTTCCCTGAGAAATGTTTTTAAAAACTTGAGTTTCATGTTCTTTTATGATTATGAATCCGTTTGTACAGATTTTCAAATACAATTGTGACAAACGTAACGGTAATGGAAATTCAGAGTCTCTCCAAAACATCTCTAGCAATTCCTCGCAAAATCTTGCTGGCATTAGAACCTCATAATCCTTTCTGTCAACTGCATCACCCACTTCTTGCGGGAAACCAGTTAATGAATTATCTGAAACCAACTTGACATAGATTTTATTTTTTGATGTTGCTCAAACAAAACTGACATCTGCCACAAAAGTAACTGACTTGTTTTTACGTCTTCAACCAAACGTAGCCAAACAGATATGCAAAAAATTATTGTAAAGATACGTATCCAGGCTTCAACTTTAAACGGAGTTAAAAACACTCCAAGTTTTGCATCAAGAAAATATAATTTTTGCGAGGTAATTTCAAATGTAAAATCAGTTTGAATGGGGCCATAGGGTAAAAATTCTTGAGGAGAATCAATACTCTTTTGTGTCTGCAGCAGCTGGAGCCTGCTAGCATACCAGGTAGCACAGTCTCCAAAACCGGAGCAGTTTACGTATTTGAAGTATGATTTAAAAACTTCACAATATTCTTCACGGAATCTTGCGTTTTCGTTAGGCCAACCTTTTGTAGTACATATATTGTTGTCGTATTCGTTTTCGAAGTACAAATTATTATGTAGCCGTTTCCAGAAAATAAGCAAACTTTCAAACGACACAAGAGATTTTTTTACGAAATCAGCGAGCGAGTCTGACTTTTTTGGTATCGGGGCGCAATAATAACAACCAATTCCCAATAACTTGTTTCGAGAGTCCACAAATAATAGTAGGGTGGTGCCAAAAGTTGCCGGAATCAAAGCAGAATAACCTTCGTAGTTATTAACCCGATTAATGTTAATACCAATCAGAATAACTGTTGGAATCACAACATGGTGCCTGTTAGGCCCCCAAGAGTTTACTGCAACAGCGTCGAAACTTGACCAGAGATCTATTGGAAACACGGCATCCGAAGCAGTTAGGAGTTCTTTGTGCGGTGAAAATCTTCGAGTGTTTCAGTTATACATGATTGAAAGAAACCTTCAAGATTTGACATGCCCGCATTAATGTAAACAGCTTTTTAATAGTATTGGCAATTTGAAATGGTGGTTTGCTGAAGGGTTACTTAGCTACGTCAAACGAATAATAGTACTTTGAAACCACGCAACCCGTTTATTTCAAGGAATATAATTTGATTGCTCTGACAACAATGAAGGTTCATAATTATTGAATAAATTTAAACACATCATGCTTCAACTTCAGTAAATATAGTTTCTCATAAAAACCAGCTAAAATCATAGCTAATGAAATGTAACGAACGACAAGGTGATATTTTAAAATGGAATTCTAAATTTGTAAACAACTGGTGAAACAGTCAAACTAAAAAACTTTACAACAAACCGACAAATTGTTTTCAATGCCCTAACCACCCAACGATTAACTATTCGTAAATATAAGTATAGCTTAAAATATCCTTGTGTAGATTCGAGTAATACAAGAAAACCTGCCAAAATCAGCATTATCGCTGTGATAATAAACGTCCCTGCAAAAGCTGTGATTGTAGTAGGTCTTTCTACATTTTCTATCACTTGCTTTTGCCCAGCTAGAAATACAAAGCTAAATAAGCCTCCCTTGTTTATCCTTTTCTTAATAAATGTATTGTAATCCCGCATCACCATATATCTTCTCAATCCATCTTGTCTGCTAAGAAGCAGATCATATATCAAAGATTGAACAAGCGCTCCCAGAAATCTTTCAAATCGCCACGTGGCAAAAGTCGGTTTCCTTTCGTTCAAAAACTGAAATTTTTGGTGGAACGGTTCCTGCTGTGGATTCATTTGATGAAACAAATTTTGTCCCACTAGCGCTCCATTTTCCTCATTTAAGCAATCGCCTTTGCATACCACTGCAAAATTTGAAAAACGCTTAAAACGTATATTAAAAATTTTCGATGTCTGGTTCAAAAACTCTCCAATTGAGGTTAAATTCCCATAATTATAGCCATAAAAACGTGCCATTGCTTCCAATCCTTTTGCTACACGTCCCAGTTTATAGGCATCGGGAATGAAGCCATCTATGAAGTATGACTGGTTCATTATTGCCAAATATTTAGTCTGCAATCGTTGTGACAGTTTCGTATATTGTATCTGCTGTTCCATGTCTTGTCTGAATGAATAGGGAAACAGCGCGTCAAAATCCTTTCTATTTAGAAGCTGTTCCAAACTACGCGGAAATTCGTTTGGTTCTTTTTCTGCTGTCATAAAGGAATATAAAAACGACGAATAGAATTGGCGCAGAAAAATCGTCAAAAATATTGCCAACAAAATTACCAACTTAGCAGAAAAATGGCCTACGGCTAGCTGAAAATTTTGTTCGAAATGGATTGAAAATTCCCAAAACAGTACAAGGAGATAGGCTTTGTTTTCCACTTTAGCTAACCAAATAAAAATGAAAATAATTGCTGCCACAGTGCACGCCCAAGTTTGAACACTGAACGGGGATGAGAATGCCCCTAAATTTGCCTCAAACATGTTCGTTTTTGGAAACATAAGCTGAATCTTGTAGTTGGTTTGGTACGTTGCAACTGAATATATTGTTGTAAGGTAGTCAAAACCTTGTAGAGTATTGTAGCCTAGCGATACTGACAACCCTCGCTTATATATGTTTTCACAGCGGAAGAAGTTGGAGCAGTATAAGTAGCCATAATATTCTCGTCGGATTTCACATGATTCACCCTTGTAGTTAGCGTATTTCTCATTATGAAGTTAACGTTGTGCAATGCTTTGTTGTGAAGTCTCCACTTCCCTGGTAAACGTTTGAGTGGATGTCTTTCCAGAAGTCAAGTAAACTTCTAAACGTTTGAAAATCTTTTGTTTTAATGCCGTAGATGCTTAATTTAAAAGTGGTAATATCAGTTCGAAAATTACTTGCTCGATTATCACAAGCAAAGCAACCTAGACCTACCATATCAGTTTCCAAGTTGACGAAAACCAGTGGTACGGTCGAAAACTGGTAGGGTACATTTCCGAAATTCCTATTAATCATTTTTAAATCGGAATTTAGAATATTTAAAAGAAACAAGGCTGGTATTCGGATTGGCTTGTTTTGAAATTTTGAAATAAAACACTCTGCAGGATGGGAATCATTGATGATAACGGGAAAGCTGATATTTGCAATAACTAGGAGATCAAAATTTGAAGATAACTTTATCTTTGTTACCGATTTAACGCTTGATCTTAAAATGGTTTCCCGAGGTTTCAATTCGGATGTACGCAATAGATCGCCAAAGTTAAATGTCAATAAAATACACTGAAAGATAACACAGTGTTCAAATGTGGCTTGGGTTAGTTTATTTTCATCCTCATTCACTATTGCAAAGGTGGATTGGTGGAAATATGAAAACAAAACTGGTTGTGCCAGGGACCAAGTTGTAAAGTTCTCCATTGCGACTGTTAAAGGTTTAAGGTTCCATCCCCGCAACCAAAAACCATTTAACCAATTTACGCATCAAATTTGTGACTGTCACTATGATAAAATGTGCTTTAATGTATTGTATACTCGTAGAAGTGTTCATTTATATTTAAGAGAGCTTTCTCGATTCAAGTACAATTGAGTAGTCATTGATAATTTTTTTGCTAATCAGAAAATTAACCAATTGAAGATCCCGTACCATGAATCGTATGCGTAATGTTATAAGAGGTGTTTTAATACAATTTAGAAATTTTTAATGGTTACCAAAAAATGGAACGTTTATTACAATTTAAATCATCGAAGTGACTAAAATCTGATTAAATTGATTTCGAGCGAACTCCAAGAATTAAATTGCGTTATGAAGATACATTTCCGAGAGCGCCATTTATTAGTCTGTCAAGAAGTGGTACTTGGAAATAATCTTGGCAGCAAATCAATTGTATACAATTTTTAATTTAACAAACAAAATTAAACCTTGTATTTCATGTTAGTGTCGTTGCCTAATAATATTAATTTGATTGTAGCAATCTTCTAAGGAATTGTAAGTCGAGCTCATTACAATTATGAATATATTAAGAGAGTAATTATGGGATCAACCAATCAAATAGGTATACCTGAGTGTCTACACTCAAGTTTTGAGTCCATTGAGATTGAGAGTTTCAACCTTTTATAATTAAATAATCATTTTAAACAACTGGGGTAAACCGTCCGGTTTTGAGTTTCTTTAATTTATATACTAAAGATTTGTTGAAATATAACTTAGCTTTCGCTAATACGTACCAGAGATTAAACATGGAAACCTACGCCTCATGGTTGGACACCAAGCCGTATTTATTTCAACATTTTAAAGATTCTACAGTTCAGTTTGTGTGGGAAGATTCCACTGCGCTAACAAACTCTTCGTTCAAACTATGTATTTATATTCAATGCGTGCTTCTTAATTTTTATATATTTGAATTAGAAAACCATACCCGTTTCCATTCTGGTAAGCTATACAGATCCGACGTTCAAGTTCAAAAGGATGCGTACGAGCACCTTCTCCAACAAAATGCTAAAATCATCACGAAGCTGAAATTTTCAGCCAAAGACCTCTTGTACGTTGCGGATTCAACTGTTTTAATGTCATGGGAACAAACCAGAGCTTTGGGAACTGTTATGCTGGAACACCAAACGAAACCAATAAAAATTCCGGCAGCTTTCCTGATATCTATCCCAACATGGCAAACAATAAACTCAACTGAAAATGAAGCTCCCGTTGCTTTTCAGTTTACCACGACCTTGCTGTTTTTTGCCAATTTAGCGGATAATTAAGTTATGATAGGATGTTTTGGTTGTACTGGCCGTCCGGTATCCTCTTGGTTTCCTGAAATTTCAGGGCTTACCAAGTTTCCCTTGACTCTTGTATACCTGTCAAAAAAATTCTCTTCAATTGGTGAAATAACAAATTACTGGGAAGGGCTCCATACAAATCTGATTCTAAAGGAGCCATATTATGACCACCACTGTATGACTATGACAAATCATAAGAAAAGTTACTATATGTATGGAGACAAATTATGTGAGGTTCAGGTAGAATATTTTGCATACGTAAACTGCTCCGATTACTACCAAGGTAGGAGAATACATGCGAGAGGGACCACGTTGTCACATTCAACACTTTTATTGGGTACAAATGGCTACAATTTCCTCAGTAGAATGGTTCCATTTACGTTTCAAAGCATTGGGTACACTTTTCAAGTACTTTGTCCCAAAGTCAAGTTCTTTGATTCCAATTTAAACGCATTTTTAGAACCTTTCAATCCAGATGTTTGGATGTTCTTCCTAGTATCCATAGCTTTAACGTTGTTTTGGCTGATATTTATGGAAAACAGGGTTATGGTCAAGTAATGTTTTGGCAATTTGCAGTAATTTTTGAGCAAGATGGAGATCAACTAGGAAGAAGTAAAATTTGGGTAAAGGGAATGATGCTCGTTTGGATTTTTGCGGCAATTTTACTGCGCAATTTTTACAATTCCTCGTTATATTCTTTTATGACTGTAGAAAAGAGTCCCGCTGATTATCCTAAAAGTATGGATGAACTTTTAAATTTTAAAGATTTTGAAATGCTGTTTCCATTTTCATTTCGTTACACCGTAGAGCAACAGCGAAATAATCTGGAGGTGACACTACCCATTCAGAATTTATACTTACGAATTATTAGCAAATCTTATTTTCTGTCAGGCTATGATGGCGAAGATATGGTTGCACTGGAAGATATGGCAAAGGGAAATGCGATAAAAGTTCGGTATTACGGACACAGCGTTGAAAACGATAGTACAATTGATGAGTATTTAAATCGTACACGTTTATTTGGGTATACGCAACCAGATAAAGTATTTTCTTGGGTTGCTTTGATGTGCGAGGGGGATTGTCAATCAGAAATTAACGTGGCGCTTGTTGGCCAAAGTAATTTCATGCAAATTGAGCCAAACAAAGAACCCTTTTTTAGAGTGAGTAATTTTTGGGATGGAGGAAATCCAACGTTTGCCAATTTTAGATTTTCAAAATTTCTTGGCTACCTTGTTCAGTCTGGAGTTTATGATTTGTTGGTTGATAGACAAAAACAGGTGGAGAAGTTTTTGCTGATGAGAGATAGGAATAATTTTAAGATGAAGGGAATTAGCAACGGGAGTTTGCTTGGGTATTTCTTGCTTGCAAGTAAAAATGAGGATGTTAGTTATGAAGAAATGCCAACTGCCATCACCGCATTTACAGGGACTTTCCTTGTTATAGGTGTTACGTTAGTTGTGGCTACTTTTGCGATGATTTTTGAGATATGCAGAATTAACCTGGAGTACAAATGTAATACTTAAAGTGTAAGCACCAACATAGTTAAAAGTGATAAGAAATAATGATATATATCATACTCACTATATAGTGAGTATCCCTACTACATAAAATTAATGGCATGCATTCAGTGGACCCAATATATAGACATTATATGCATTCTTTACAGCATACTATGCAAAGCTGTATTAATGTAAAGGACATGTTTGCACTTAAATATTTTTCTTGTGCAAACCATAGGGCATCTGGTTTAAATGAATACGATGTAGAGTAATGTTAATCTCTGATAGCTTACAGTTCAAAATGACTCATGTTTACCAATTAATAGCGAGTGTTGTGTATTAGATAACACTTACGGTGTTTGGAAGCTAAGGAGCTCTAGCTTTTCGTGTAAGGTAGGAAAACTGTTGATCTTGTGCAAATACTTAATGAAATAATAAAGTATTCGAAAATTATAGGTTTACGGTAGTTTTTAATGAAATTTCAAAAACTCTTAGTTTCTGAAAGTTTTTCTTTATTTTTTCGAGTAAAATTGGAGGTTATACTTGATCCATATAAAAACACCTTGAATTTCCAGCATAAGAAATATCACATTCAAATCTAATTTTGGCATTATTTCAGTTCGATTGAAACTCTGTAGGATACTTTGAACTTTTTTGCGTCTAAGAACCACGCAATCCTCAGCTTCACTGGCGTCGTTGGGTAGCATATTTTGCGAACCCCTTTGCCACCATTTCCTTCGATGTCCAGGCGTCGACTTTCTTCAACAGACCGGAAGTCTTAACTTTCCTTATTCGCATGTTTGATGGTGTAACTCGGCCGGCTTCGCTTGCTTTTGAATAGACGAAGGAAAGAAATGCTTGAAACATCGGTATCAAGTACCAACTACGTATTTTTGGCCTCTTGGAGTGACCTTTCTTGCTTGGACATAGCTTTTACGAAACTATCCCCTTCTTGTGCCATTTCACAATGGATTATATCCTGCCATTCTCTCTATCATGAGGATTTGAGACGTTTTTTCAAAGTTGTCACCGAGAACACATTTTCCATTGATTTATATGTAATTGAACATGCCGGATCCGATAAAAATACTTTCAGACTCCGTAAAACCGCTTAGTTTTGTGCTATTTGCATCAAAAGTCATTTTGATTGTTAATTTTGGGTCATTTTGAGACAAAAGTTATTGGTAATTCTGTATGATACACAATTACAATGGTCTGTTATTTGCCCAGGCAAGCCGGACTCATAACGAGTGTTTTAAAACCAGAATCATGAAAATCGGCTAGCGCAAACTGAACTCATTGTGCATTTCTTCGGCATTTTATAATTTTCAGTTGAGACCATTTGTTCACATACGGCAAAACGTCTTACATTTAATTTGCGGTATTTATCACCAGTCTAACATAAGCACAAGCAGAAATATCGTTAAAACCGGCGTTATCAATAAGCTGCTACATTTATTTATTTATTAAGTACAAGAGGAACCCTAGCATTCTAGGCAAATTACTCCTCAGGGTATTTATAATCATTGACATTAAAAGCATCGTATTTATAATAATTAGTAATAATAAGTTATTATTTTTTTTTATGTTTCATCATCATCACAATCATATCCAAATGCAACATGGTCTATACATGAAAGGTTACAAAAATTTGTTTCTGGATTTGGTAACTCACAAAATTGATCGTCTTGGCACAAAGTTAACAATTTCTTTTTTAATACACTAGGGTTATAATTTCTTATGTCATTTGGTATGTTCAACCACAATTTGCTACCTTGATATTTAAAAGAAAACTCACCATATTTCGTGTTGTGTTTCATGTTTGGAAACGCATGCGCTTTACTTCTAGTTACACGTTGTGTGCCATCGTCAAAATTTAAAAAATCTTTAAACATCTCAGGACACTTATCATTAACAATATTATAAACCAACTTTGAGCATTCATATTTATATTTATATTTACAGTTCAACCATTTGAGTTTTGAGTACATTTCACTGGATATGCTGTCATATTTATTTTTTTGAAGTACATACTTAGCTGCCCATTTAAATAGGCCATTTACACGATTTTGATGTGCAACGTTACCATTAAACCACACAGCACATGCGTAATTTATTATTGGCAGGACTGTGCTTTGAATCAGGGTTAACCTATTTTTAAAATCAAGACAAACCTTTAAAGCATAAATTTTACTCATCGCAAATATGAATTTTTGCGATATTTTTGCAAAGTGTTCGTTCCAATTTAATTCAGAATCAATAGTTAATCATCCTGTAATAGGTTACATTTTGTCCAGTAAAACAAATAACGTAATTTAAATTATTTTGACTGGGCTGGCATCATGGCACATACTTTTGCACAGTGGTTTCAGATGTCAACTGGTCTCTAAATCCCATCAGGTTTTCCCCTTGAGCCGACACAACCTGGAGATTGGCCATACACTCCGACATTCTCGCCACTCGAGCACCTGTTCCACAAGCACTTTCTCCTTTTTTCACCGAGAGCTTGGAGTCATCCAACCCTTTCCAGAAATGAAGATCTTCAGTGCAGGGCGACAGCTTTCCCAACTTCACGTTTGATCAACACCAACTCAGCAATGTTTCATGCCGGTGAGAACTCGATTCCCTTCAACTCTCTTCTTCTCACAGGAAGCCAAAATATGGAGGATTTCCGCAAAACACCGCGTCCTCCCATCCCGATGACTCTGGGAGTATTTTTGTCCACCTTTGGAAAGGCCTTCACCACCCTTGCTCTTCACGACCAGATAATTCCCATCAACAATCTGGCTGCGATTCTCGGCTCAGTGCCCACGCTCAAGGTTCTCAAACTGGTGGATGTGAAGCAGCCGAATAGCTTCATTGGAAATAGTTCATAGTCCTGCTCTCGCATCGGCACCTCCTCTTCCGAACCCGACAATATAACTATATTGGAAGTCAAGTCCTGCATCTGGAAATTGGTTGTGTGTTTGGAATTCGGCTGATCTTTTACAAGAGGAAGTTATATTTCGTGCATTTACCATTTGTTGTTTGTTTTCATGTTTCATTTGTTGTTGGATCATCAAATATGTCGATGTCAACCATTAAAGATCTGAGTGCCGTCATGGGGAACCTGCACTTAGATCAGGAAGAAGATGAAGTTCCACAACCCAGAAAGACGATAACAGATCGCCCACCTGAAGCAAGTCAATTTTCTTGTGATATTTAGTTAAGGTTTCTAACAATTTTTTTCAAGAAAATGTGGGGAGTTTAGTCATTGTTATTTTACAAACAGGTGGTGACCACAATTTTGGAACAGTTGTCCCTCTACGAAACCTGAAACTGCTACCGCCTTGTGAGCCCTCAGAGGAAAGACATTCTGGATGACCCCTTAGAAAAGAAATTGGGATCAAGAAGGTGGCAACCCTTTCCGGTTATGAATATTGGAGGAGACGGAGAGCTACTTGTTCGCTGTTCCTCAACAGCGCTATTTGGAGGTGAAAATCCATTCCCGTTCAATTCCCTCATGCTCAACGGAAACGCCCAACTCATCTCAGAAGTTGGAGAGAACCTCACCTTATTCGCTCTTCACGATCAGATATTTCCTATCGACACTCTGGGGGCCATGATTGGTTCATTGCCAAGGCTGAAACTGCTCAGCTTAATGAATGTAATGCAGGATAAATATGGGGTTCCAACGGATGCTGTCCCCTCCTGGCACCACCACTTCTCCCAAGCCTTTCAACCTTGGAAGTCAAGTCAACCCCCCTAAATCATGGAGGAAAGGAGGTGGACGAGGGAAGAAATGGAGACTATGGATTTCTTTCGCTCTATTCATTATGTAGGTTCCCTGAGACCAACAGAAGTAGTTGTTCTTCCGAACCAAAAAACGCCGGCAATCCATTATCCCTCAGAAGATTTTCATGAAATGATCCTAGGTGCGGAGTTGCTTGATATGATCCAGCTTTGGAACTGTTACAGCTGCTCCACTTTCAGCCCCATGATTGTGACCGCAAGATCCCGGCTGAGGAAATGGGCGAAAGTGGAAATGAGGTGTTAGGAGCTGATGATGACCCAGTGGCTCTGAAGGAGCGGTGTGCGGTTCTTAGGCGAAGAAAAAAAGCTATTCTGGAAGACGAAGCAATTTTTCAATTTAATATAAAAAATTGACTGTTGTTAGTTTTATTTCATCATAATTTGTGAAACATGGCAAAAAATAACCACCTTCATGACCTTTAGATTAGTAGACCTTAGAAAATTAGTGATTTAATACGCATTTCATCCAAAATTTCAACTTGCATCTTTTTGCACCCAAATGTTTTTGAAAACGCACCCATTTGTTTGAAGTTTTATCCTCTCAGTTAACTTTTTGATTACCCACCCCAAATATATTGTGGCCTTTCCATAGCAGGAAACATCAAGGAGAACACATTGCTTAGTACAAATTCGTGTACATCTCGGTACGGATAGTGAACTCCCAGCGTTGTCAGTTTTGGAACAACGACTCGTGCTGAACCTGGTGAAAACAGTTGGCCGCGAGCTAGATCATCCATGTTCACTTCCCAACTCAACAAGTCGGACCAGCATACATCCAACCAGAGTTTCTCAAGGGCGGCCCTGCAGTTTCCAATGAAGTGGATCACGTTCCTTAAGTCGGCGTGTCCTTCCTTCGACAAGCCAGTAATCGAGAGCCGTTGAAGTTCAGGGACCTCACTGCGATCCAGGAATCCTCTCACTGGCCGGAGGATCTTTAGTTCATTCAGCTTTTCAAATGCCGCTGCGGATGTTGTGGCAAGCATGACTAATGGTTCATTGACTCCAACGGTATGCGAATATTGATGTCCCTTAAGTAGGGGACGGAAGGGGTCGACAGTCTCCAAACTTAAGGAAACCAGTTGGTCGGCATAGGAGGCAATCAGCCAAGTATACAGGATGTTTCTTCGGTTATCCCTTTCTCCGGTTCTCGGCTTAGTTTTGATTTCCAATGTGGTGAAGCTGGGCAGAGGAGGTGGTGGAGGGAACACTACGCCAGGCCGAAGGATGACATCATGCTGCTTTACATCCGATAAGCTAATCCGTCTCAAGTTGGACATTGAGCCGAGTAAAGTCACCAATAATGGGATGGGGAGTGTTTGATCCTGAAGAGAGAAGGAGGTGAGGTTTCCTCCGAATTTTGATGCAAACCGTTCCAAAACCATCGGCGTGTGAAGCATCTCAGGACTGTAGTTGAAGTCGATAGCATTCTGATTTCCGGTGAGCATAAGAGAATTGAATGGGAAGGGATTTCTGCCGACTGGAAATCTTGTTGTCGAGTAGCGAACATGGTGTTTCTTATACTGGCGCCAGTTGCCAATGATCTTTAGTCCTGGAGAGATCGGAAATTCGCCAGATAGAATCTTCTTTTCGATGATGCCATCCAGAATCTCCTTCCATTGGGAACTCACAGGACGGTAGTCCAACATGTTGTTCCGGCTGCCAGTCAATGCCACCAGCTCCAAAACTTTGGTGAGCACCTCAAAGTAAAGAGCCTTGTCAGCACATAATCACTATGAATGAACACCTGTGCACAGCCGTGTATGGAGGAGTAAATACCAATAAAACTCACTTGAGGTGGAAGATTCCCAATTGGAGTGGAGTGGAGTGGAGGTGTGTTCAAGGCTGGAATAACTTCCTCTGGATGATCATCCAACTTCTCGTTCTCCTCCGCAGGAATGTCAGGAGCCTCACGTTTTCGAGTCCACATTACATTCAGCGACCGGACATCAAAAGCACAAAACGGGAAACAAGTCGTTAACAATTTGGAAAAAGAGCAGCTCCAAACTATCGCCAATCAATGTTCAATCTACACAAATAATAATTATCTCACCTGAAAAACTATTTTTTTCGTTCTTCTCTTCTTCTTTCTGAAATGAAAGGAACAGCTGGTTGTCATGCAGAACTTTTGAATGTTCGCTCCCTTGCATAAATGCACCTACACGAGTGCTACTAAAACCTCCTCGTCTCTTCTGTGCATCCAACTGTCGCCCACCCGAGTTAATTCTAATTGGAGTGGTCGTGGTCAACCTGGAGTCTTCATAACTCCTGAAGTTGGAAGAAGTTCTGCCGAAGAGGAAGATTCTCCTGCAGGTCCACTTCCCTTTATGAATACTCGGGAGCCTGATTCAAGGATTCAAAATAGTTTGATCCTAATTTTGAAGAAGATTGTGCTGGTTGCGGGGAAAATTGTTCACCAGTTTTTGGAGACCCTGAAGGAATTAGAGAAGAAGCTGGTTAAAATGGTGGGGGTCTTGAGGGGGGAAATTGTGGAAACTAAGGATTTCTTGGAAACTTGTGGAAGGAATTTGGATCATCGTCCTCTCCAAAATACAAATGTTATCAAAACGAGTGCGACTTCACGAGCGACAAAATTATCGAGTTTGAAGCTCATTTCAAGAAACATCTTCGTTCTAATTGGAATTCTTCTTCAAGTTGAAGACTTCAACAGTTGAAGTTCAACTTCTCGAGCCAAAAGCCAAGGTTATTCTTCCGCACTGAAAAAGTACCAGAATTGGGCGCCAGAAGATTGCAGTCCGTCAGCGGAGTCTCCGTCCTCCACCGACCTCCGTCCTCCACCACCTCCATTCAGACCGCGAAGAAAACAGGAGTTAAAACCAAACTTAACAAAATTAGCTGTTAAAAAACCACCAACATTTTTTATCTCTGAAGCTGAAGCTAAGGACGAGCCCTCCCTCTCATCCTCCAAGGTGGATCCCTCCATGATCCTCACCTGTTTCGAGCCGGTGGTGTAGCCAAGAACGAATGGGGTTATATGTAATGAGAGGGGGTGAAAAGATTTGCGGAGTATCCATTTAAGAGTAGTAGAAACGATAGGCAGTACGAAAACCACCTCAGATGCCATTTGGAGGGTTCGAAAGCAACTCCTTGTGAGAATTGTGAAGGAGACGAGGGAAACCTCTACCTCTAGGGCTACTAGCGAGGTGGTAGAAAGAGAGGTGGGCACTAAACCTGCAGTTGGAACGAGCTTCACGGTGGAGACTAAAGGTTCCAAGAGGTTTTATAAATGTCGGCATTTTCCCTACAATTCCACGACTGAGCCATCGGTTCAGGGACACCTCAGACTTCATGGGGAGGGATCTGGAGCCATTTACTGCCCGATTGTGGCCACTTTGTGCTTCCAGAGCGGCTCCAAAGTAACGGTGGAGCTTGGCATGCTACATTATAAAACGGGGAGGAATAAAAAGAAGGCTGTTTCTGGTTCTGCGTCTGGTCCTAAACGGGGTGATTTTAGCAGAGGTAGAGGTCGACCAAGGAAGCAGCATGACGTGGAGGTTCATGAACCACCACCAGCTCGAGCTTCTCAGAAACCCGCTCCGCTGTTGTTCTTCGCATGTGGCATTTATCAGTGTCAGTACAGCACGAGGCACAAGGGGCAGCTAGAAACCACATGGAAGTTCCCGACAAGACTCGGGAACGTGTCTGTATTCGGATTGCAGCTGGAATATTCTTCCTGGGAGGCACAACCACCACCTCAAGTTCTGGCCAGATCTGGGTGGACAGAAAGACGGTGGAGGAGCTAGAGACGTAAAGGCACGGGTGGGTGCAAGAGCCATTACGAGGACCCCTAGAGCCTTATACACACATGGACGAAAATGAATGAACGCCTGGTTGCGTCATGTTTGAATGTCTTTGAGGCTTTGTTGAAGGAATTGTATAATACCAAAACATGTTAACTAAGTAAGTAGAGTACACACTGCGGCGGCAGGCGAGATCGGTGGCAAAAATTATTTTTGGTGACTTTTCTCTCTTTTTTAAATTTTGCAACTGGAACATGTGTTTCATGTGTTAAACTCCAAATTTTGTGGTCTTTCTTGTGGTACAACTGGTAGCAGTACCGTAGCGTGTCTTGGGGAGGCCTAGGGCGACGTCTTGGGGAGGCCCATGAAAAACACGGTTTTTAAAAACATCGTTTCGAGAGTTCACATTTAGTAATTATGTACACTCCAATTAAAATTTAAAGCGACGAAACTACATTTTTTGATTAACCACTCAATTTGTTTCAAAAAATTAAGTTTAT
>JAQGAP010001364.1:0-20658 GCA_034697805.1 Orchesella bifasciata
AAGTGCCAAAAACATCGAATTTGTACCCAACGGCAAGAACCCCCCAAAATTTCCCAGGGATCAAGCAATTAAAAATATTTGGGCAATTTGGAAGTACACGTACCTGCAGCGTATAATGCACCCAAAAGCCTACAGGGATTGCTGCAGATTTGGACAAAAATTTCCAAGGAAGTTCGCAAACGTCCGGAAAAGACCAAATAAAGCATGCTGCAAAGATGGTTCGCTCCACAGCTACCAAAGGGATTCAGGAGGCTCTTCAGGAAATGAATAAGTAGCTTATAAAATTCTCTATCTGTACTGATAAAATGATTTAATCAGGTCCACATTTATGGAAACTACGACTAAATTACGCTAGTTCGCTAACTTTTCAGCAATCCTTTACTACGTAAGTTCGTAAGGAAATTTCTTCTGACGATGAGCGAGTGACTCTAAGTATCTGAAAATAAGTAGAAATATGTGAAAGAAAAGAGAAAAATCTATGCCTTTCTAGATATTTTGATTTTTTCATCTGTAAAACTCAGTTTCGGTTATGCTGCACAGTTATTACAATAGGGTTATGCTCATGCACTTTTTAAAATAATTCTAGAACATGATTTGTCACGGTTGTTGATTTGCAAGCCGAAACGCAGTTAAAAGTTTCTCTTGAATTTCTTATTAAACTGAAGTCTTCTCCATTACATTTCCAGCCAAAGTGTGCAGCAAACCGTCTCTATTAGGATGAAATCTAATTGCCAACAATCTTCACGTCTCCTTATTCTTTTTAAAAGTTGTGAAATAGCTCAACAATATTTACGCACCTAATTGTGGCGAACCGATTGTAGTTTGGGAACTTAAATCAACTGAAAGCAAACAGGTACCCTGGTTGCAATAACCGTTTTTCAGTACGGGTAAATTGATCAAAGTGCAATATCGCAATTATAAAAAAATTGTTTGTAAATTTTTTCATGCCTACTAGAAATCGGTCAGCTTAACTTTACTGACAAATGTTAATTGAACTTGACTTGAATTCGCCTGACTTTAGTTGATTGATTAATGTCCACCTTGAAAAGACGACGTTCTGACAAGATTCAAAAGATTTTGGGTGAAATTTAAAAAAAAACAAGACAACATTGTTAACTTCCTTTGAACACACTTGACATGATGAAAAAATATCATTGAACTAACTTGACAAAACAAAAAATTTATTTAACAAACTTGACAAGTTGGTAAGTCACGATAACTTTACATAATCTTGTCAGAACCCCGATTGATTTGACCTGACTTTGATTGATTTTCCCTGACTTTGATTGACTTAACCTGGCTTTGATTGACTTTGCTGGTTTTCCTTGGACATTTTCTAACAGTCAAGTATAATATGTGGATGATACAATATCGGCACAACTATTCAATACTTTATACCCTCATTAAAAGCTAATGAGTATTCAGGACAAACATGCCTGAGGTGGAAACCACTACGCGTTCTGAGGTGAAAACCAGTACTCGTTCTGCGGTGGTATGCCATAATGAGTCAGAGGTGGAAACCATAAAATTGTCAATGTGTTAAAAACTACTGGGTTTGACCAATGTGTGAGGTTTGACCTCGCACACTGTAATTGGTACCACGTCAGACTGAGTAATTGTTTCCACCTCAGTCCCAGTAAAATTTATCACCTTAGTACCAGTAAAGGTTACCACAACAAACTATCAAAGAACCTGAGAAAAGTAACGTCACTTGAAATTTAAAACGGATATATTTAGGTAGTGACGCGTATTTTTACTTGGCCTTCAATCACGGTGCAACGACAATACAGGGTTTTTCACTTATTTACCGCATTCTACAGCTCTGAATTTACTAATGATACCACTTCAAGCAAAATTGTGACAGCAGCTATTCCACAAAATCCCTATTTAGAAACAACTTCTAAGCTAATAATGCAATTAAAACGAATATTCCAAGTATTTGGTGTTTTTATAATGCAAAATACGACGTTCGTAATAATTTTTGAGCTTCGGTAACTCTCCGCAAGCAACCCTTACTTTAAAGAAATTGCAAATAACTTGTAAGTGAATACTCACCTAACTGTAGTGAACCAACGGTAGAAAAGGAACTCGGGCCTTCTTCAAGCGAAAAGTTAACTTGGTTGCAATATAGGGTTTCGAGACAAAATATCAAAATGTAAGCGAGCTTTACCGTCTAAACAATCTGACCACTATATAAAACCTGTTTTCATAGTGAAACTTTTTCAACTTTACTGTGTTTGATGACGACTAAATTCATCAATATGAGTTAACGAACTATTCGAAAATATATTCGAAAGCTTTTTGGTGCGAACTGGAAATCTGTCAGCCCGTGTCTGCTGATTGACGGTAATTGACAGTTACTTCGTTTCTCCGCTTTGGCAATTTTCCAGACGTCAAATATGTTATTTGGATGATACAGTATCCGAAAAAACAATTTAATATTTAATAGCCTCAAAAAGCTACCGTGTCATCCAGGCTAACTCCAGCATATGTAATTTGAAACCATGTTCACGCCTTTCTCTCATAAAATATTTTTACGCCTGAAAAACACGGTCATCCTCTCAAGAGTCCATTACTGCTTAATTGTTTATCTGATGCTGTCTGGCAATATGAGTAGGATTAGAAAGAAGGAATTTGGAGAGCTATACTGTAAGCAAACGAAATATACATTCCAAACTTGAGTAATGTTGGCAGAATGAACCAACCACGAGTGTTAATAATTATTTCAATATCTTCAGTGTGAAAAGTATTTTCCAGTTTGACATCTGTGTCCATGTAACTGTTTTTCCGGGTTTATTATTTCATTCAATTGTCTTTTTTAAAAAGTATCCAATCCATGTGAGCGCCATACAAATGGATGATATTAAAAATACATTCACCTATCATCCCTGGATGGATTTACAGACCCGAGAGAAATACATATATCTACGGCTAAAACTATTTCTAAAGCCCGTATTTATCCCTAAAACTGATTATACAAATACCTGTAATTCCTTTTAGTTAACAAAGGGTAATAAGTTTTAATACCTTCAATGGCGTGAAGTAACGAGTTATGAGAAAACACTCTGGAATCTCTGGAAGTAAATCACATAACAAATTTTGAAAGCTGTTCTCACCACAAACTACTGCAAGTAAATCCCGAAACAAAATTTGAAAGCTGTTTTCAGCACGAATCTCTGCAAGTAAATCCCAGAATAAATTTTGAAAGCTGTTCATACCACGAACCTCTAAAGGTATATCCCGGAATAAATTTTGAAAGCTGTTCTAAACAAGAATCTCTGTAAGTTAATCCCGGAACAAATTTTAAAAGCTGTTCTTACCACAAATCTTTGCAAATTCACCCGATGACAAATTTTGAAAGCTGTTCTCAGCAAGAACCTCTGGATGTAAATCCAGGAATAAATTTTGAAAGCTGTTCTTACCTCGAATCTACGCAAGATAATCCCGGAACAGATTTTGAAAGCTGTTCTCAACACGAATCTGTGCAAGTTAATCACGGAATAAAGTTTGAAAGCTGTTTTCAGCACAAATCTCTGCTAGTTAATCCCGGAATAAATTTTGAAAGCTGTTTTCAGCACGAAGCTCTACAAGTTAATCCCGGAACAAATTTTGAAAGCTGTTCTCAACACGAATCTGTGCAAGTTAATCACGGAATAAAGTTTGAAAGCTGTTTTCAGCACAAATCTCTGCTAGTTAATCCCGGAATAAATTTTGAAAGCTGTTCTCAACACGAAGCTCTGCAAGTTAATCCCGGAACAAATTTTGAAAGCTTCTTTTACTACGAATCTTTGCAAGTTAATCCTGGAATAAATTTTGAAAGCTGCTCTCACCACGAATTTATGCAGGAGAATCCCGCAATGAAAGCTGTTCTCAACAAGAATTTCTGCAAGTTAATCCCGGAACAAATTTTGAAAGCTGTTCTCAACATGAATCTCTACAAGTTAATCCCGGAACAAATTTTGAAAGCTGTTCTCAACACGAATCACTGCAAGTTAATCCCGGAACAAATTTTGAAAACTGTTCTCAACACGAATCTCTGGACGTAAGTCCCTTAACAAATTTTGAAAGCTGTTCTCAACACGAATTTCTGCAAGTTACTCCCGGAATAAAATTTGAAAGCTGTTCTCAAAACGAGTCTCTACAATTTAATCCCGGAACAAATTTTGAAAGCTTCTTTTACTACGAATCTTTGCAAGTTAATCCCGGAATAAATTTTGAAAGCTGCTCTCACCACGAATCTATGCAAGGGAGAATCCCGCAATGAAAGCTGTTCTCAACACGAATTTCTGCAAGTTAATCCCGGAACAAATTTTGAAAGCTGTTCTCAACACGAATCTCTGCTTATCCAAAATTGGTTACTTCTGCAAAAGTTATGTAACAAAATAGATGCGAGCTAGAGACCTAAATATTTTTTAATTAGAAAGAATACAAATTGTAAGACACCCGTACGTTTTTGTTAGTGAAATTTGCTTATGTTTGGCGCCAAAACTGGTAAACAAAGATGTTACTAAAAATTCTTTATTGACTTATACTTGCATCCTTGAGCTCCTGATTTGGCGCCGAAAATAAGCAAATTTCTGAAATAAAAACAAGCGGGTCTCTAAAAAATTTTAACGTTTTAACTTACCATTTCCGGGATTCCACTACACACTATATTTTTGAAAACGATACTCATTTCAGAGACCCAGCTTTCAGAAGTAATATTTTTGTTCAATGTGTTCTCTTAACATTTGATTGTTTCCTACTTGAAAAGCTTTTTCGTACTTCTACTGATTTGTAAGTAAATTACTTGGTTCATGAGCAAGTCCACAGTCCTAACTTGAGCCCTTACTTTAATACCACGAGAACCCAAAAGTTATTTCTCCCGACATACTCTTATATTCTGACTCACATTTTTCGTACCAATTTCGGAATAATCTGGTTCTGCAAACGCATATTAAGGCAATACAACCCCTTGAAATTTGCTATTGTTTTACATGTCCCAAGCCAAATGAAAATGTTATATGAAAATGACAAATACAATTGGAGTGTTATCTCTATTTTACAGTTTCCTTATTACTTGTTGTTAATCAACCTTCCATCTATGCAAGCATTGGTTGCTTCTCTTGTAATGGCATTTTAAGGCAATTCACGACCATTAATCGAGGAGAAGCAGTCCTCAAAATTCAAGTTAAACAAACGGAACTTTCCATGTGTCATATCTTGTCACTTGAAATATTGGCTAAGTTTTGGGAAGAAATTCATTCTAATATTAGTTTTGAAGCTTAAAACACTCGAAATGATTTTAGTTTAACCTTTATCCAGTCATATATGGAATCTAATGAAAGGTTTATAACTTATAAAAATTTTGTTTAATGGCAGCGTACCATCAATTTTTAACTGCACAAACTTGAAAGCATCTAAAAGTCGATGTTTCTAAAGCTGAGTTATTCGTTTACAGTTGATTGCTTCTAGCCACTCCATTGCTTTATTATATATCTGTAGGAAATGTAGAACACATAGAATTCAGTTTAAGTTCTGGGACAAACTAGGTCAAACGTCCCAGGAAACAAATTCCCACGCAATAACTTCCAATTGAACTGCAGGATGAAACAACAAATTGTTGAGTAGATTGCATTCGAGATTCAGACCAAACGGAAAAAAATATGCTCGTATTTGATACCAATGTTATAACAAATACTAAACACCGCATGATGAATATGATGATGATTGATTTGATAACAGTCGATGTCACAAACACGGAAGATCAATGTGGCAATCAGATGTGATTTTACATTGGAGATGCGTATGTTTTTACTGTAAAATAATAATTTACCAAATGCATTCAATGAGCAGCTTCAGTCAATTACAGTCTTCAACGAAGGCTTTAAGATCATGTAATTTTCATTACTTGATCAATATCGTTGTGTTGATGCATGGCATAAGTTTATTTTCAGATAATCCTTATCAAATGAGTAAATACAGGGTTAAAAAAATTCAGGAATTTCTCCGTTTTCTGTTTTTATGTGCTCTCACCTGAATAGAAAAGCTGACTGACATGCGATGGAAAACTTCGACAGTTTTTGATAAGCACTAAACTTCGTGATAACTCAGAATGTACTTGTACCATTGAAAATTTCTATGATAAATATTTCAATCAATCCGAGCGTGAGGGTTATAAATGAAAAACACTTGACGTGAACCAAATTAAGATTCATTTTTTAACGTAACTGTTAGTAGTTGAGACCTGCAAACCATTTTGACGAGAATTCATAAAGAAAACCACCCGTGCTTACGTCGAAAAATCTGGGGGTTATTTTAAATTGGCGTGTATTTCAAATATGGGAATTAATTTTATTTCCCTAGTTTTCATGGGGTTACTCCTCCAATTTGCCAGCTGTCAAGATGTTGGTTGTCCGTTTGAAGGCATTGCTTATCTGCCTCACCATGATTGTGCAACATTCGTTATCTGCCTAAATGGTGTGGGAGCAGAAATGACGTGTCCACACTCTCTCTACTACAACCCAGAGACCACTCAATGTGACTTTCCTGAAAATGTCGAAGGTTGCAGAGGAGGAACTCGGCCTCCAATTGGAACGACTCCAACATCAACCCGAGAACCGAGTTCAACACCTGCTCCTCCACCAGGCGCTTGTAAGTACATTAAAACCCCGTTTTTAAAATCCTATTTGTTTTAAAATTGGTTTATTCCATTAATATTTATCTATTGTAGTAACTGAATGTGGCCAAACAACTGTTGCTGATAA
The DNA here is from genome assembly GCA_034697805.1 of Orchesella bifasciata. Taxonomy (NCBI): domain Eukaryota; kingdom Metazoa; phylum Arthropoda; class Collembola; order Entomobryomorpha; family Orchesellidae; genus Orchesella; species Orchesella bifasciata. Next base: position 6,747 of record JAQGAP010001364.1, read on the forward strand.
TGGAACAATCCAGTACAAGCTTAACGAGCTCTACGATGCCGGCGAGCTATGCGTTTTCATGATTCGATTTGAAGGCGGTAACGTGAACACCACCTTCACACTTGAGACGGATGGAATCAGTGACTCTGAAACAAGTCCAATAACGCTTGTCCCTTTGCTTGATACAGAGAGTAATATCTCTTTAGGACCTCAGATAAAAAACGTAACTTTCATTGATGATGGCGCAATAGTCATTTTTAAAACTGAGGGTAGTAATGGAACCGGTTTTAGACTCAGTTTCAATACTGAATTAATCTCCGATACAAGACCGATAGTGGGAGAGCTTTTGGTGTTTAATAATGACGCTGCTTCCCCACTAGAATCCTCATTCTGTCCCATTGTTGGATTACCAAATTTAACTACATTTGTGTTCACACCAGAGGCTAAGGTCATAACGGAACCCCATGAATTTCTCAGCTTCCGATTGACTGTTGACGGGGATGTTGGGAACGGTTCTGGCTTTTGCTTGAACACATGGAGGATAACCTCATTCGGCGATTCTGTGCAATGGAGATTGTAACTAATTTATTTTAATCCATTTTTTTAAAATATCAAACTGTCGAGTATGTATCCAATTTAATTTTCCAAACAGCATTTGCAGCTCTGAGGATTTTTACGAGGGTTTGACACGTGGGTTATTTATCGTTCAGCAAATGCAGGAAAGACCATCAAACGCGACTGCAACTTTAACCTGGAGAAAGGTTTCAAAGAATTCAGGGCATGATGGTGACAATAAGTTTCACAGCCCGTGAGCAGCCAATTTTGAAGAAGACTAATATAATTATTTTTTCAATAAAATTGTTGCATTCTGTCTGAAAAATTAAACCTTGAAAATAGTAGTTTTGACTATCATATTTAAGCTGTTAGAATAAAAATACATCGAACCAACAGGGAGCAAATATATATGTGCCTACGGAAAATATAATAGTTGAGAATCAATGCAGCAGAAGAAAAAACCAAACATTTTCTTAAAATGAATGAGCCAGATCAAATTAAATTGATAGGCTGCAGCTCCTAACCAAGCCTAACCAACCACCCGTGCATTTGTTTTTGGTGACGAAAACAGCGAAGACCTTACGCATCACCAAATCTTTGCGACTAACCTTCTAGTAAATATCAGGCTCATTATTTAGAAGTAATGCGTTCTGCTGAATGAAACGAAGATTATGTGTGTTATCTGTGTTAAAATTAGTTCAATAATGATATCCGGCGTAATGAGAAGCATATGTCTACCAATTTTCATCCTGATCGATTCTAAGCTTTCAAAGTTATTGCATAATTACAGATTTTCTGAATTTTTTTAAATCGACATAATTTCGAAGCCTTCAACTTTCCGCAACTTTTAAAACATGTACTAGCTAGTAGACACCTTGATTAATTTGATGCTGAAGTTGCGGAAAGTTTGTGGCATTTGAGAAATTGACATTCAAAATTTGGTAAAAAATACGACGTAATTGCGACATCAGTGCTGGGTAATTTAAAAAGGGTTCGTGCACAACTACGTTATAAACCGTGATTAAATGGGCAAAAATAAACTGAATGTGTACAACTATTACTTTAGTGTATACTTATTGGATCCTGCATCTTATTTCTCGTTTAATGGAGAGACGGCGTGGTTCAGTGGTATAGCTATCTATCTATACCTCTGTGACGTGCCCTAGTCGTAGGTTCGTTTCATACTCTCTTCACACATTAATGCGGTACGATTGGAGTTTTCCCCATAAAGTCTGCAGGTTTTCTATACCTGTAGGCAAGTATAGTTTCCTCCAATGCCATGATGATCTCCATGGAACCTTGCGTAATGGCTAATATAGAGTAAAGTCTGTCGGTCAATAGCGTGTCCCTTTACACTGATTCCTAGTTAGAGGCAAAAATCCTTACTTAACCTATCCTTAACCTAACTGAAAGTCCTTTCTCTAGTATCCTTCAATGGATAATTTCCTACTTAGCAGGGCCCCTTGTCGTACTTACCTAAATTTTTACCTAACCTCTCATTGTTACTTTATGGAACTCTGCTTTTGATAGCGGTACGAATTTCCAAGATTTGGAATTCCATGCAACAGGTAAACCTCCCAACGTGGATGCAAGGTTCGTTACTTTTAAAACAAGCTTAATGATTTCGACAAGCATTTTGTAATTTATTTTTACTTTGATTTGAGAAATTTGCGGATTTGAGCTGAACCCGGGTTTTATAAGTGGGTTGAGTGGGTTATCGAGGGGGTAATTTTTGTTACAGTTCTAATCTAAGTATTTGATTCAGGGATTATTCGTAATGGTATCAAGTCAGCTTGTTTTGCTTTTTCAAATGCTTCTTTTCAATGTCTTCCTTGATTTTAATGCGTCGAAACGAAATATAGGGAATTCAAGTTGAGATCGTCCAATTCGTTTCGAAAATATATTGGCAGGGTTTTTATATGAAATCTTTCACTGACACAGTTTACCACTTTTCTCCATGTTTTTGGAGCTGTAGTTGGACTTGGACTTGTTTTTCTATATCTTGTTTTCCTTTCATTCCCTGAATCTGTTGCTGAGGGAAATCAAATATATTTGATTGCTTCGAAAGTCAGCAAACAAGGTAAGCTAAGCCTAAGCCAATAAAAACATTTTTGTTGAATATATAATTATTGAACTTTTTCTTACAGTTACAAATGGCCCGAGACGGTACCAATTCGATTTCACTGGTGTTTACGCAATGGGATCGGGATTTGTTTTGATGTTTCCAGCGTTTTTCTTTGGATTAGGAATTGTTGCTTTGGAAATTGACCCATACTATCACGTTTTTAACATGTTACCGATTCGATTCCACTTTAACTTAGCTTTAAGTATCAGAATCGTTTTGACAATAGTTATATGTGTTGAGTACGCCTGGTCACTCTAGCTTCTTTGTCTTTTTGGAATACTGATTATGTTCACGATAATCAAACTACTGAAAAACTTTTTAAAGCAAAAAGATGGAGAGTTTGTGACTAGTTTGTATCAACAAATTAGAATAGGATTCAAAATTGTCAGAATCCCGATGAAACTTTGCAGCTGTTCCTGTGTTGTGGCGGGTATTAGTGGCGTTTCTACCATAGCTTGGATATTTATCAGAGGTCGAGCTACACAATCATTAATTTTTCTTTCCTTCATTTCAATAACTGCTTTTGGATTAGCTACTGTCGTATTTGTGTACGCTTCATTCGCCAGTTTAGTTTATGAAATGAGTTCAAAACTTGTGAAAAAAGTGAGGAACAATTTATACAACCAACGACGATGCCGTTGGAAGGGAAAGGTTTATTACAAAATTTGGTTAGCATTTAATTACATTGTGGTTGAGTACGGTGATAATCTTCAGTTTACAAGGATTACTTGCTTGCAACTTTTCATCATTTTAACACAGTATGCAATAAATCTTTTAATTATATGGTAAATTAATTTTAAATAATAAAAAATATTTATTATATTCTCCTCGCCGTGTTTTCAGTACCCGTATAAATGTCCCTCTTCCTAAATAAACTTGATAAAACTCAAAACGCTTTTGTTTCACATTCATTATCGTAATTTACTCAGGTTTACAAATTAAATTAATTTTTATCTGTAATACCAGCTACCGATTAACAAGAAATGATCTAAACGTACCTCTAGCGACAAATTGAAAAAAGTTCAAAACACTTTTTCTTTGGATGTACGACGAGCCACAGCCAATTCGGAGGGGTTTGCAGGACTTCAAAAATCGAGACATTTCTTTGCGCACTCTTTGCTCAGGCCATCGTTTTCGTGATATGGAGTTCAATGCTTTTTTACTACTCATAAGTAAATTTGCAGCAAGGATTAATACGATTGGAGTTCCCAAACTAAAGAAAACAACATAAAATAGCAGTACAAATTTGACTGTGAAGTGCATGTCATTTCCATTTCTAACCAACGAGTAATTACAAAAAATGATGAGAGAAGAAAACAAAACTTTGAGGGGCATAATTAAGTTTGAAAACACGTCCATTAAAAGAATTATGACTATTTGCATTTGTCTATATAAAACAGGCAAATTTCTATGACTTCTAAAATTCGCATTTGCTTTTTGAAAACGGAGTGGATTATCAGATCGATTCGAAACAATAAATTCTTTTAAAATTGAAAGAATATGGGGTGATATTCCAATAAGTAACGTGGCCATTAAAATCAGAAATGAGTAAAGCATTTGCAAAAGCCAAAATCCGTAGAAACTGTGCAAAATGTACAGGATTGTTGGACACTTTTCTTCAGGAATCAAAGATGGAAAGTAGAGCGGCCACCGTGGAAAAATTAAACCATGAAGGGTTATAATGAAAGCAACAAAAGCCAAACCAAATCCGGAAACGAAGCAGATACAGTCACAGAAAACGTTTTGAAAGGACGTGTTGGCATCAAATGTTGGCATGTATTTTTCTGAAAAAAAATGAAATTTTTAACACAAGTTTTTAAATGGAATTTTAAAACCTGATAAATTAATATTTTACTTTGAATATTTCTGCAAAGTCCGAATGTAGCATTTGTCACCGCTGCCAGTTCCACAGCTTTGAAAACTGTTAGTGAAAGAATTAGGACACAAGGGGGAGCGGAAATTGACATACATGAAAGATAGTAAACATGATTAGGCTCAATCTTTTCAAGCTTGAGCAACTGTAATAATTCTCGAAACTCGATGAAGGCTATTTGGATTGTAAAGACTGCGACGGAAATCCAGCATCGTTGATATCTTTTGGAGTCCACACGGAACTCTCCAGAATCCTGATTAAACGTGAATGGTGACGCCAATAACCAATTGGCCCACTTGTTGTGAGCTTGAAGAATACGGAAGTAGCGCTTGCTTAGCATTTTAGTAGTTGTCGGCCGACGGTTGCTAGATCACTAGACAAATGCAAGGTATATATGTATGTGTATTTTGGGCATTCAACAAACTGTAACTTATTACAAACGATTTAAAATGATATTTCTTTTAATGAACTTCAATTTATCCATCGTAATGTATGTTTTTCTAAAGTTTGGTGATTTCAAATAATTTCAGCTTGCTGCGATCCAACGTTTGAGCTTGTTTTTGAAAACATACAACGCAATTGTAAATTATTATTAATTTTTGTAAACGGCGCAATCAGGCATTCCTATCGGTAGCTTACAACAGTCAAAAGGTCTTACCGGTATTTAAATGACAATACCCTATTAAATGAATTGTAGCCCGCAAACCATTCAAGTATTTGTCTTTTTTCTTCATCGACGTCTTGTTGGCGTCGCAATTGAGCGGACAGGGGGGACATTCTCCTCCCTTGAATTTTAGATGCCCCATATGAAATACATTAAAACCCAATAAATTTCCAAATATTTTGCATGTAATGTCTCCCCACAGAAAATTACGTTGCGACACCGCTGGTGAAACTGTAAACAAATTCCAAATATTTTGAAATTGTATGGATTGAAAATTAATGCTAACTTTGAGTCATGAATGCTTTCAGTTGGTTCGTATGTTTTCTGCAGGTAAACCTTAATGTATGTTATTTAAATAATGGTCACATCATAAAGCGGAAATTATATCCAATTTTAAAGCAATGGTTGGCCCAAAAATGGGAAATCTGCCTGACAAAGTGATTATTTATATTTGTTGGTAATTTTGGTGACGACATGAACGAATACAGCTTTGAATTATGAAATTGCGTAATCATGATTCAAAAATTCGAAAATTGAGATTTTTAGTGTACTGAGTTCTAAATCGTTTTCAGCAGATGAAACTACACTAGAATTATTCTGAACGCAGACGTTAGTCTAAAATTGTGTCATTGTGGAACTATTTCCGTCGTTCAAGCGAAAAAATATTTGGTTCCTTATATGGTGGTGCAATATGTAGTATTTTTTGAATAAGTCATTCCATCGTCATAAATAAGTTGTCTTCTTACAATAAAAAGAAATTATAATTTATTTGTAATTGCATATGTTTATAATCGTATAACATTTAACCGACTTTAATTCAAAACAGAATAGTATATAAACTAAAGTAAATGGGATGGTTACATAATGTGTTAGGTTCAGGACAGCTGTATGTCGTTGATTACAGTGATTGAACATACAATTTAAACGATAGTTATATAAACGAAATTGCCATTTAATTAGCCATTGCGTTTACTTTTTAAAGCCCAATTTTAAACCAAAACCTTTGGAGAAAGCGCATTTTTTTAACTTGCAAATTTAGTTCAACTCATTAAGTAATATACCACCATAAACGAACAACGTATTCAATCTATTCTTGACATATTTACAACTTTTAAGAAAAGCCGTGCACCATATTTCAAATCCAAACATTAGCATACTACAGCATATAATTATTGTTCCTGACATCGCTGAAATTGTCATTGGCATGAACTCGTCGTCGTCTTTTGCAGTGTTTGCCAAAAAGATATAACTATACATGGTTCCGTTGCTTAGATTTAACTTTCTTAAACGATTCGTAGTATGAAAGTAACCGAGCTTTTTAAAACTTTCGTGAAGACGAGCCAAATATTCGATAGTTTGTGACTACCTGATTGTACAAATCTTGCCAGAAACCTAGGAAACGTGACGGTAGCAAATATATTCCGCGATTGTGTAATAAGCTCTTTGGATTCGAAAACGGTGACTGCTTTGGAATAAATCGGTAAAATTTATTTTGCTCGAATAAAGCAATGTTCCACATTGAGTTGCACCCTCCTTTACACATATGTGCAAACCTTTTAAACTCGACGTTACCTTTATCCTTTTTTACAGCTGTTATTGCTCTAAGGTCAGTCAAGTTTGTAGCTTTATAATACTTAACTGAAATGCTTTCACCGTTTAGAATCCGACTCAAAAACCCAACCTGATCACTATCAATAAATAATGCCTTATTTAGGATTTTGTTGTAAAGAGTTACATATTTGGGAGGCACTTTCAAAGCGTTTCCATTAAACACCCACCATATTTCAGAATGAAAACAACCTTGGCCCAATAATTGGAAATTGTTCCGATAAAGCAACTCTGTCATACCTTGTGGAAAGTCGGTTGGAAGTTTTGGAGATGACATAAAAGAATAAAGTGTGGAGTTATGTATGTATGTATATATGTATGTATTTACGGGTCCCCGTGATCATATGTGCCTGCTCATTATCTTATGTGCCTGTTTCACACACAGCCATATGTGCTCACATGCTCACATGATTATGTGCCTGCTTAACACACGAAGGTCGACTAATCCACTTATTTTAGGATTTTTGCGAAACTAACCCATTTTAAAGTAACCAGTACATCTTCCTATAGTGAAGGGAAACACTAAAGGGAATAATGCAGTGTTATAGCCACCTCCCTCGTGGACAACAACTACACTATTACGTCCCCCGTACTAACACCGAGCCAAGGACGACTAGCAGAACGAGCCTAGAACACATTTTTGTTAAGAAATGGCGCTAGGAGGAATGGAAGCCCCGGACACATGGCAAGCAGCCCGAGAGCTTACTTGCATGGTCTGACTCGTCCTTCTTTAGTGTGGAGTTATAAAATTGTCGAAGTATTATTGCAACAAAAATCCACAAAATTATCAACGAATTTTCCTGATCTACCGAAGACATGGCCATCTTGCTCCAGTAAAACGGAATACTGCCAAAATAGCACGCGCTTAACCGAAGCTCCTTCAGTATAAATCAACCATGTAGATAGACCAATGATCGCTGAGAATAAGTACAGCCAGACTGCACCATCAAACGGGGTTAAAAACGCCTCCAGATTGGCGTCCATGAATGATATTTTTGGGAGAAAAATTTGGAATGTAATATCACTTTGTTCGAATGTATACGGGAACATTTGCATAAAGTAATGAAAAAAGTCAATGTGACCTGTTCGAATTATGGTTTCTATATAATGTACTTTGTTACAAGCATCTAGATTGGAACAGTTAATATACTGGTAGTATGAAGCCATTACCCCACACCTTCCACGCTAGTGGCCGGTGGTGCCGGTCTGAAAATATAGTTGAATGGAGGTACATCTGTATTTGAAGCTTTCAGTTCCAAGATCAATTTTAGAATGGATTGTTTCCCAAAATTGAGTCAAGGTTTTGAATGAACTAACCGAATCACTCGGTATTTGTACAAGTTTAACGGAGTATCTGTCAACTTTGGTGTATCCGAGAACTTAACAAATATTCCTTTACATGCAAAGCAGCCCATATCAACAGTATTTGATGATACATTAACGAAAAACAGTAAAGGAATTGTAAAAAACGAGATAACCAGCGTACTGTTTATGTCACCGTCGAACAGTAATTTAAATCGGTCCGGAACACCCAAAACCATGGCGTTAGGTAATTTTAGGGGAATTTTGTGCCGCTTCCGCACAATATATGTTTGTAAAACTCGGTTGCTCGATACTGGGTGAGGAAATGGGGAGTCAGAATATAAAAGTATACGACAGGTAGAAAACCTCTGATTTATAGTTGTATTAAAGTGAGTTCTGAGGATGTAAAGGTAAGCGTACTCCTGAATCAGGTTATGATATTTAATGGCTGTAGCATTTCGAATGCTTTGTTCAAGTCGGAAACAATCAAAAGTTAAGAGAATACATTGAAAAAGAATACAATTTTGAAAAGATGTGTCGATGAACTGATTAGTTTTTTCAAACAAAAAATTAGTGACCGAGTCTCGGAAGTGATGCGTTAAAGTATTACGAGCTTCAAACCTGCATCCTGTGTGTTCCATTTAAACGAAAGTGTGTGTGATCAAGTTTCGGCTTTATTAATACTAAGCAAGTAAGTTAGTCCGTCGACAATGGATTTATGCCTACAATAATGGAAATGTATGTCTTACGAGACTAGAAATTAATTATAGAACTTCACCGTTGGTTATTTCAATTGATATTACTAGATGGTGCAGATTGAAAAATGTATTTAAAATAAGATTTTATTGTCAAGAATAATGTGACTGTCAATCATATAGTGTTTTAACTGTAGTTTTACACACTTCAACATATAAAAATGAGTCTGCAAGTGATCAAACTTTATTCTCTTAATATAATGAAGGACGATTGAATAATAAACGTCTTTTTTTGACATCTTTCAAAAATTTAACATTGAGACGTCCTTATTAGAATCATTGTGTTTCGGATTTTAAAGATTTGTTAACAAGTAATTTAAATATTGAGAGATGTATGACATGCAAAGACTTAATGGCTGTAAAAAATGACTTAATTGTTAGTGAAGAGAAACTTTCTTTCAAATAACCTGTCTCGCTAAGGAGAATTGTATTGTGAACGTATTTACCTAAAAGTTTCCAAACGATTTGATAAAATTTTTGAAAACACTTCGTTATACAATGCTTCGCGCTTCTTTCTCCATATCGACTTAAATAAAAGACTTATTATTAAAAGCGGGCCCCTTATTATTATTATGTACCTTTAGGTACATATTAAGAAGACCTTGTATCGCGTCGTCCGTCGTCTGTCGTCCGTCGTCTGTCTGTCTGTCAACACGATAACTTTCGAACCGCTTGACTTTTTGAAATTCTGATTTCACCAGTCGATAGCTAAGGTCAAAGCGGAGGCTAAGTTCGAAGATGGGTTATCTGGGGTCACGGGAACAAGGTCAACTGATAAGCTAAACCAATATGATAAGCGTCACATATAGCTTGTGATACATCAATCGAAAGCTATTGCAGTGCTGACTATAAATATGCACTGCAGAGTTCGAACAGGGTCAAAGGTCACTCGAAGGGCCAACATGGCTTGTGATATACCAATCGAAAGCTACTGTAGTGCTTATTATAAATATGCAGTCTAAAAGTCGAGCACGGTCAAAGGTCATGGATAAATGACGCACTTGGGTTGTGACAAATCAAACGAAAGCTAGTTTATAAAAGATTTCATTTATGATTCCCGAGTCACAAATTACGTAATAAAATTGTCTAAAGGTACATGGCTACGTCTCGATTTGTCGGGTTTATTTTAGATTAATTGTAATCTATTATGAGTTTGAATTGCATTTAAGCAAAAAAATTGTTAGTGTACTTCCCTATTATTTTAGGTAATTTGAAGCTCGTCGTTTGTTTAAAAATGCCTACAAAATAATGAGACAGGTGAAAACGAATACCTGACAAAAACTAGCTCACAAATATAATTTACTTTAAAATTTGATGTTTGGCTCAAAGGCAACACTCATAGAGCTTTTATTTCAGAAAATAGCTATACAAACAATTTTGAAAATCTCTAATGCTACTAGCTTGGCATCCATCTGATCTAGTAGAATGTACACAATGGATGGTGTCGATACAACAGCCAGTTTCCTCCAAGTGAAGACATTTCTAATAAATGCGTTTCAAGATTCTAACGTTGCCTTTGTACTGCCAACTCCACTTAATTTACATCAAATGCATCCCATCGTGGCCTCAGTATTTTCCAAATGTATACTTTACAACTGCATTGTAACAACCTTCCAAAACCGTATGTTTGATTTACCAAACTTTACTGTACCTGACACCTTTATAAATTCTTATCAGCAAGCACATTCATTTATACTTCAAACAAATGGTAAAGTGAGCCTTCAGCAAAAAAGAAGTTCACACAAACTCCTTTTAGCTTCTTCTCACAACTTTATGCCGAAATGTGCACACAAATGTTGGGACATAGAGTACCAATTTTCTGTTGTCAAAATTCCGGATATTATATTACTGGGATTGTCAGACCCAAATTTACCAAAACTCCAAGAAGAGCACTCTCAAAACTATAGAGTTGTAGCCTTGTATTCCGCAACAATAATTATTTTTGCTAATTTTGATGGAACAGTTGCCAGTCTAGGCTGCATTTCATGTAACCAGGAAAACACACGATTGCCCTATGACCCGTTTGTGAAATGGTATGAGATCAATCGTAAGAATATTCCATTGAAGTCGCTTACGACGTTAACAACACTAAAGCTTTTCTGGGAAACCATGCATTCAAACCCGTACGCCGGAGAAACTTATATGGACAAAGCGAACTCATATAATCCTTTAGCCTGCATAGATCCAGAAGCTCACAATGAAATGTGCGAAATTTACAAGGAATACTTGAATTCAAAAAACTGTTCCGACCATCGCTGTCTCTACATTGGCGTTGGACTTATTCACCTTCAAATAGACCGTCTTAATCGGTTTTTTTACGTCGTAACCGTTTTCCATATACTCAACAACAAACCGATTATACCTTTTAAGTTTTATTTCCCAAAACGGGAGCATTTGATGCAAAACTTTCTGCGTTTCTGAATCCCTTCGATTGCAATGTCTGGGTGTGTGCGTTAGCTTTGATAACTGGAATTTCGTTGGTATTGATTTGTGCAGAATGCAAGGACAGTTGGTGTGGCAACCTTTTGGCAAATGTCGGTTATTTTAGAGCAGGATGATGGAAGGTTTGATCAAAAGCGGTTCGGTGGCAAGGCGATTGTATTTATGTGGGTACTTGCTGCTATCTTGCTACGACAGTTCTATAACTCTTCTTTGTATTCAATGATGGCTGCAGAGCAGGAACCAAACAACTTTCAGGAATCCATGCAGCAACTCTTGAGCAGAACAGACTTCGATTTTCTAGCTCCGGCTTCGTTTCGATATGAATTATTAGACATGCAATTAATAAAATCAAATCAGAATTTGCCTGGAAAGTTGAGAGACATGTACCGCAGCATTAGCAAGCAGACATATTTCCCTAGTCAGTCTTTGGACCTTCTGGCACTCCATAGAGCAACAAACGGATCACCATCAAACGTTGCTAGATGTAAGCATGGTCGGATGTCAAATTGCTTTTAAGATGGACGCCGATCGCTGGAGAAAACAGGAAGAAAGTTTACAAAATTTGCAGTGTTGTGCGAAGGCGACTGTGTCTACAATTGGAACGTGGCACTGTTTGGGCAGACACATTTGCATAGGGTGATCCCAAGACAGACTGCATTTCATAGGAAAATTGAATTTTGGAACCTAGTTTACCCTTCCTTTGCTACTTTTCCGTTTTCCTAATTTCTTGGTAGATATGTTCAGTCCGGGCTTTACGAATTGTCAATCAAACGCTTAAAAATACGACAGCAGCTTGGCCGCATGAATACATTAAACAGCATTCGGGATAGTAAGGAGTTGGGAATGAGCAACGGAAGTTAATTCAGTTTCATATATCTTGCAAACAGCAAGGAGAAGGTTGTTGATGATGAAAAGCCCACAAAACTTGACGCGTTTAATGGAACATTATTAGTTATAAGCACCATGCTAACTCTTGCATTAGTAGTATTCGCGCGTGAGGTGTTATAAATCGGTATATTCCACAGTGTCCAATTTTGGACCCATTTTGTTCATAGGCTTTTTTGGTATGGATTTTTGTATCATCGTTTTTACACCAAAAGCTGTATTCTAGCCTAAAATATTGTGAGGAAGACGATTGCACTGGCTAAAGTTTCCAAAAGTGCACCCAGACGGAGTTAGGGGGCCTTATTGTGGCCCCCATCAACGTTTTTGGGCAAAAATGGGGTATATGTACTTCTGCAAAATTTCTACACCGAGTCACCCCTTAGTTATTTCCACACTTGTAAAATACAGCTCCTTGCCGTCATAACGGCACCCTCAGCTAAGCGGTGACTAGGGGAAGGCGGTCGCTATCTCAGCTGGAATTCTAACAAATATGTTTCTTGCACTAAATCGGTATCCGATTTGGCATTAAAATTTTCTGCTATTGCCCCCATTTTGTAAGTATTATGTTTAATGAAAGATAATTTACCATTATTGAATGAACCCATCCCAAATTTTCCGTTTTTCGTTTACCCAAAATTTCATCACCAGTGAATTTTCCTATTTTCTTCAACTTCCAGTTTAATAGTTAATTAATAGTTTAATTAATAAATAATATTTAATTTATTTTTGCCGACGAGTTGTCAGTAGCAGTCGAAATGTTCCTCTTGCAATAAATTTGATATAACTCAAAACGCTTTTCTTTCGTATTACATAAGTTGTTCCAACACCGATGCTGAAAGGCTTACATGATTTTATAAACGTACTCATTTCCTTATTTTTCTTCCTACTACCCCACTTTTTTCTTTTCATTGACATCAGCGCTTTTGAGGTGAGTCTATAAACGTTTGCACAAACATTTAAAAACAGCCCAACACCCAAAACCACAATGTAAAAACCCAATATTGTTTTCAGCGTGAAGTGCATCCCAGCCCCACTTCTGATTAGAGAATAGTTGCAATAAACAACGAGGTAGGAAAATATTCCTTGAACTGGCATTACGAGAAAAGATATGACATCCAAAATGTAAATATTTAGAAGCTGCGTTTGTCGGTACAAATTTTGTATTTGAGCGAAACTTCTAAATTTTTCACTTGCTTTTTGAAACCTCGACGCTCTTTCAGAAGCTTCTGAGCAAACAAATTCTTTCAGGATTCCAACAATCTGGGGAACGAAACCGAAAATTAAATTTGCGACAAGTAATAGGTTAGCATAAAGCATTTGTATTATCATAACAAAGTAAAATCCGTGTAAAGTATACAAAGTCGAAGACACTATTTTTTCCGGCAAAAGAGAATAGTAATACATGGGCCATCGAGGAAATATTATTGAGTGCAAACCGACAATTAAACCAGCTTGAGGAAGCATTGTTCTAACAATTAAAATAAGCGTATCCATGAATCGATTTTGGAGCGAAATGTTTGGATCAAATGTCGGCATATATTTTCCTGAAAAATATGATATATTAAATTTTTGAACTGTGTAGACGCCAAATTCAGCCTTCGATCTGATTGGCAACAATCTACAGGTCACTAAGTTTTCAGAATCTAGGACGGATCAATTCCGGCAGGAATGATCAGAAATATGCGAGCACAATGCAAATGCTTCCGCAAACTAATGTTCCCCAA
>JAQGAP010001365.1:0-20656 GCA_034697805.1 Orchesella bifasciata
TTTCCAGTGCAAATTTCACGTGAAAAGTGAATTTGTACAAACTTTGTGAAATCGTTCCAATGAATAACTAGTACTTTTCCTTCAATTTTGTTCATAAACTGTTTTAGATTTTAAGTTTATAAATTACATTTTTAATTTATTTGATTGAAATTACAAACTAAAAATTACATTGTAATACACAAATGTAAAATTATAAATTTAATTGGAAAATTTAATTTGTATACAAATAGCTAGTTTAGAAGTTCAGTTTAAGGAGAACGAGCTGTTCGAATGTTTCATCCAACAAATTAGATGTAAGACTTAAGTTAACTTTGCACAGTTTACAGTAACTCTGACCGTTAAATTGGAATCACGTTCGGATCCAGCAAAGTTTACCGACAAATTACTACTAAGCTAAGTTTATGAAATATGGAAACTGGGTAATTTTTATGCTAATAAAAGCCACGTAAGTGGACTGAAAAACGCAGCTGTACGCGTTCTATATTTTGAACGCGCTAATGAACAACATTTCATGTGATTATGATCATATAATGCGATTATGATCATTTCATGCATTATTTATGTGATCAAAATCTGATTTTTCGAATTTACGCGCTTAAAACTCTATGAATTTGTAAATTTCATTAAAAACTAATGTAACCATTCGATTCAGCATGCCAAACTACCCCTATATACTCATTTTCAGCCAAATCGGACGACTTTTTGTATTTGCGCGCGCATAACTTTCAAAGCGGGCGACCGATTTCGCTGAAAAGTATTCCCAGAGGTCCCCTTGGGGAGTACTACCTATGTGCCAAATTTGGTCCAAATCGGTCAATATATGTGGCCAGGAGAGTGCGTACAGACGGACGGACAGACAGACAGACAACTCAGTAAAATTATTACTTGCTGAATGCATTCAGATGCGTAATAAGTAGTAGTTGGTAATTAGGATTGAATTTTAAAGATAAAGCTGAAAGTTTCACTCCACACTGGAGAAAAATGCAAGTGGGTATCCACAGAATTCTCCCACCTTATACTCATGATCGGCCAAAATATTAGTGTTATGCAAACTAGAGTTGTTCATTCTATGTAGTTAAAACGGCCAAAATATGTATTTAAATGTGTGGCTAAAATGGCGAAAATATGTAGTTAAATATGTAGAAAAAAATTGCAAAATATGTGCAAAAATGTACTAAAAATTTCATATTCGCCAAGAATCGACATCAGTTAACTTTACAAACCGTTTTTCTTACATAAATCAACCCTAAACCGTGTCACCTAAACGGATACAAAATCGTGAAAACACGGCAAAAACTAACAAAATAACGTCCAAATTAAAGAAAAATTGTAAAATATGTAACTACATATGTAATATGTAGAAATTCTTCAAATATGTAAAATATGTAATTACAACAGGGCTTAAAATGATGAGTTGGTTCTGGTAGTTTTCTTAATTTTGGTTGCAACCACAACTTCCATGGTTTCAGAATCAGATGAGGAGGAAGAGCTTGACAATGTTGTCTTATTCTTGCGGACCTCTTTAGCGGTAGATATCGATGGAATTTCCATTCTCTCTACATTCGGGAGACTCTTGGCTGAATAATCTATTTAAACATTAAAAATCACATTTTGTATATAATGAATTATTAAAATAATTTTTAGAACCGCTTATCACGTTTACCATTCGGTTCGGTCCCAACCAAGGCATTCTCTACCTCCCGCGTACTCCCTTTGGCAATCCTCTCTTCCTCCTCCAATTCGCAGTTGTGGTTTTTCGAGTTGGTTGGCCAACTTAAATTTGTGGTGATGAGAAAAATTACTTTCTTATTTTGTCACTTGTGTTTCGTGTTTCATCCTGTTTATTGCTTTTTGTTCTGTTGTCGTGTCGTTTCCTGTTTGCTTTTACAAATTTTTCCCTAGAGGTTTGCACTATTGGCTTCCATAAAAAAAAACCTTCACACAGAAAACCAAAAATCGCCAACGTTTCACCAAAAAATAAAAGAGAAAATATGACGAGAACATTTCCTTCCTCCAAATTAGGTTTTCATACAGCTGGCTTCCCACCACCGTCATTGGACTGATAACCAGCCCTCCCTTGAACAACCGTTGTCCACCATTCTAACATCCCAGCCGTTTTAATTGCACTCAATTGTTTTATCACAAACGGTGGAATCATTCCTCTCAAAGTGAACACATAAACTGAAGGGTTGTTAAAGGATTCTTGGCTTACATAAACATTTCGGTAGCCCAAACGGCGAAGTCGATGTGCCTGAGATTTGCAGAGGTAATTCGGAAGAACCAAGCCGTTCTGCTGCATTGCTCCATAAATTCATTTAGGAGATGGTTTTCACCCCTTTCAAAGATTTCCTGCATTTTCTCAATTAAACTTTGGTTCGTAATGTAATCTTCTGGAACTGATCGAATTTTCCCAAGGTTGTCAAGCATGCCTTTGAACAGTGGTCTAATTGCGGGATGCAGCGCGGTATTGGTTTCTATAATATTGAACCTTTTGACAGATTCATTGAAACTCTTAGTAGCCGGTCCGCCCAAGTATTCCCGCCAAAAATCGTGTGAAACAGCATTGATTTCTGATTCTACACTCAAAATCTCCCAGCCCGCACCATGGAGAAGTCTAAGAACTTAAACGTCTGTAGTAAAGCTTGCTTGCAACAGGACTGAGGTAGTTTTCTACCACAATTTACTTAACAGGTGCTGGAAATTGATTAAAACTTGAACTAGAGGACATACTCCGTCTCTGCTGGAAGCATTTTTAATGTTGTATTACATGCGAAAAGACAGAGCGATTAAATTTTATTTATCAAGGAGTGAACGAGGAAGATTATACTATGAACAAGATATGGAATTTTGTTCTGTAAGCAAATATAGCGGTGTGTTAGTATTATTCTTGATTAAGTCTGCTAAAAACATTGACCACCTTCTTATTATTATTATTATTACGTTTTATTTGCAGACTTTTGGTAACTGAACATATAAGAATACAGACCAACGTCCATAGGAATACTTAATAGTTAATTTTAGTACATCAGTCAATAACATACAAAAATAAAAAGACGAAGTCGAAGATCGCTGTGAGTGAGGAAAAAAACTTCATGCTGAGTGAAAAATGTGCATGAAACTTTTATATTAAAAAAAACCCATCATAGGGAAAAAAAACTAGTACAAGATGTTATATAACTAGGTGAAGATGAGAGAAAAAAACCTCACTCATTGGGAACTAATTCCCAACCTATTTAGCCAGCTTCTTCTGTTTCAACGTTTGTGTCAAATAATGTTTAAACAAAATCGCGAAATTCGAACAAACAGAAAATTATATTACATTTGCTGTCAGTATAATAAAATTAAGATAAGCCAAACATAAAAAAATACATAAATAAAACAAAAAGATTCACATTGTCCAGATCAGGTTCCTTGTGTAGAGTTGAACGAGCTGCACTCAGCTCGTGATAGCCATCCACATGAAAGAGTATCATACAAAGGGGATTAGTGGTCATATTTAATTGCCATTGCTCAATTAGTAGGTCCATATATTAAACTGATGATCATCATTAAAGGTATTATGGGTAAATATAACTTGCCTGACTTTTAGTCAGGCCTATCGTGAGCAGTTGACAAGTGTAGTTCGGCTTCAACTTCCAGCGTGCAAATGTCAACGTTGAGCTCACGATAGTAGACTATTCTTCCGGAACCCACATCTGGAGAGCGGAGAAGTATGTCATCCATCGTGAGATCACCTTCTTGCGAGTCGAAGAGGACGGGTTGCGGAAAATTTCATAAAAATCACTAAAAACAACCTGCTCTTTAAAGAGCAGGCCACTCCAGGACCTATACAAATTTGAATCAATTAAAATTAGCGACCCATATATGTTCCGAAAGATAGGATTTTCGGAAGCGTAAAGTCTCCTAATTTCTAAAATCTTCTAAAATGCTTATGGTAGTTAACATTTTATTTATTATATCAAAGCTTCTATTAGAAATTTAAAACCACTAATCAATACATATCCACATAATATTCCTCTTCACTTCTTGGTTTGAGCACACAATGTTTGCCAATGTAAAATGGGCGATTGCTAACTGCTATCAACTGGCGTTTCTATGGACGGTGCATTATAAATGTGCTTACAACATGTTTCTTCGACAACGAGTGAGTGAAATTTATAGTGTGTAGTATAACAAATTTGATCATCAATATGCAGCCGCAGTGTGCTTCACTGATAGTTAAAATTTAGTTTCGGTTTCTATAAAATGAAATGAAGTTCAAAAACGGTATCAATTTGAAGCGTTTGAATTTTGGTTAAGCAATTTGCAAATATTTGTCTTGGCAAACTATAGACATAATCTATATACAAAACGTCAGACACATAAATGGTTATACTATGATTTCCATCCCACTCTAAGTATTAAACGGATTTCGCTTGGACGGCTTTACTAACCTTTTTTTAGATTAGAATGTTAAACCGTCATAAAATATTCCAAAGTAGGTCTGTTGAAAAGGAAATTCGAAACTCAAATATCTCCAGTTGTTTTATTTTCAATAGAAAGAAACTAATTACGCCTTAAAAATAAAAATTATTATTAAAAAATTGTTTAAAAAAATGAGCATAGCTCGACATAAAGCCCAGCATGGCATGGAAAATGAAACACGAAACCAAATGGAAAACCCCAGCTACTTCACCGATCTGTTTAAGCCCACAACACGCAAAGGAAAAATTGAAACTTACGAGGAACAATATAACCGAGTTGAGCTCTGATTGACCTAAGATTTGGTACGTATGTTCGATTTACGTGTCTTATCACGTATATTGAGTATCAAGTCTACATAGGCACTTTTGTCGATTTTTTACAAAATTTGAAGACGACGGTTTCTTGAAAAGCATTAAAAATGAATTTTTATCACTACATTTCTTAAATACATCAACGAATTATAATGTTCTGAACCATCTTATAGCATTTGAACGTTTACATTTTCCCCATGCTAAATACCCTAAGAAAGGCGACTTTGTTCACGTATCAGCAAAAGTGCCCATGTAGACTTGATACTCAATATACGTGATAAGACACGTAAATCGAACATACGTACCAAATCTGAGGTCAATCGGTGCTCAACTCGGTTATATTGTCCCTCGTTAGTTAAGATGATTGTTTTTCAAGCCTAGCTCGGTGTGTCTGCAAAAACATGTTTCTTCGACCTACATGTAGTAAGAGTGAGACATATTAAACATTATGTTCCAGACCATGTCCAGCAGCATAGCAGAATTTGTTAGACAAGAATAGAGGCAAACGAAAGTTTAAGAACCAATTGTGTCTCAATATCTGCATTGTCTGCTCTAGCCCTTCAATGTTATAGAAGCTAGGAAATTACTTCAGGTTGGAACATATATGTAAAACCAAGCAACAAAAACCAGACATGAAACCTAATCCAGTCTAACTGTTGCGTGCATAAAAATTTGTAGTTTTTAGTCGCGTTTAATTTTGTTGGTGAGACAATCCAGCTGGACTAAAACATGCTGGAAAAGCCTTAATAAAGCCAAGGTGTACATTGCCATTTAGGAATATGGTAACACACAAGGCACACGTCTGAAATGGAAACGAGTTGTTTTAAAACTCTTGCGAACGCCTAAGCAAAAGGGGTTGATATGAGCTCTATTGAGGGGAATTTAAAATAGTATTAGGTTTCAAGAAACTATAAGGAATAACCGTTGATATCCACATCTATTTGCAGACTAAAATCATTATAAATACAAACAATGAGGCTCTAAAGTTTGCAAGGTTTTTACTATTTGCTGAATGAAAGCCCAAACCAATCCCAAAATTTATTCAGACTCAAAGGAAATCAAACTGCAGTTGAAGGATTTTTTTTCAATAAGAAACAATGGTATTGCACGCAAGTGCTTTGAATAGCAATTTTAAATATATTGTACCTGGCTCGATTGGATAAATATAGTTCTAAACAACCATGCATTAACAATTGGTTTAATCGTCTCTATAAATGTTTCATACTACGAAAATGCTATTACAAGGAAATCCGCAAGAGTACTTTGGATCAATAGCAAAATTTCAAAATACGCTTTCTCCGAACCCAGTATTTACCAAAAATCCAACGATTCTAGCGTTAACTCTTCCAAAATCCGAAACAAATGCACCTAAAAATTTAAAACATAATCATTTATTCCATTGGTTGATTTTATTGGGTTACTACTTCTGTGTATTCCCATTTAAACCAATGGTTGGACTGGATGGAAAGTATTCTTTTAAAATCAACAACGTTCAAAAGGTGTAAGACCATATATTTATTTAAATTACAAGTTTTGATTAGGCTTGTATTTACATGATCTTTTTGTTAGATAATCTGCTTATGTGGAATTTGGGTCCTTCAAATAATCAGCCTAGTGACCAGAAGTCTGGGAGTATTCAAAGATTTATTCAACTCAAACGCACCCAAACCTATCCACTATTTCAAAATCGCAGAAGCACTGCTCCGTGCTGTTCGCTATCTGAGTTTTTATTGGGTCATCAACGCAAAGCGTAGCGAAATTAGGAAACTGCTAGATACCATTAGTTCGTCTCCGTTATTATTTCAGCCAACAAATTTGTCTCGAAAGATATCCATCAGAACAAAGGTAAATTCTAGTTTAAACCAATTTAATGCCTATTTTATATTGAAACAAAATCTTTTAACAGATGAGTCATGCCTACATGATGCTGGTGTTTGTGGTACCTGTCACTATAAGCATAGCTTACGTGTCACCTCTATATTATACCTCGGGGGTTTTTGAGGGTGCAATAGAAGAAGGGAGGAAACGGTTTTTTTGCGACAAAATCCACTCTAATCTTACTCAGAATTATAATACAGAGGATGTAGTATTCGGCGTAGTCGAGCTACTTATAAAATTAGGGGGGGATTGTACACGGGTAATCGTTGCTGGGGTTTTATTTGGATCGCTGCCGCTAACATATTGGCTTGCAGTGAAGGGATTCAAAGACGTTGTTGAGGACATCTCGAGTTTCCCAGGATGCAATACATACAATTTCGAAGCAAACGAGTGTGTACTTAAAGGATATAAAAATTTGAAAGCACTTACAGCAGCACTCAACACCATCTGGTCTCCAGTTCTGCTACCAATCGTACTCCAGTATTCTTTTTATCTTGCGTTTGCTAAACAAATGTTTACAGTAAAAAGTATAGTGCGGTCAATTAATATAGCTTTTAACACAACATCGATGGTAGTTGCGGTTATTTTAATGGCCGAAGGTGGCACAATGGTATGGTTATCATTTTAATAAACTATTACTTTAAGCATCAGTTAGTTTTTGTTGTAAATATGAAGGTGTTCCGCTTTGCTTTAATAGATGGCAAAGTTTAAAAACTGGTTACTGGACGACGAGTTTGGAATAAAATTTGTGAATGACAAGCACGATTGGAACTTGCTTCTACGCGATTTAGAGGCTGGAAATGTTGAAATTGGTGTGTCAGGAAAATACCAAATCAACTATGGATTCATTGCTCAGGTAATTTTCATTATTGAATGTTTTTAAACTTATGCCATACATTTTATAGTACTTACCTGTTCTTTTTGTGATATTACCTAGCTGATGGTTTTTACCATCACAATCTTTGTGGTTGGATTTGATTAATATTTAACCACGACAGTCATTCTCTGCTGTTGTTTTGCAGAAACCTACCATAGCTAGTAATATCTGAATTTTTGTTGTGCTCGATCAATTGACCCTGGTCACTTCCTGTCTGATTTATTTCGTATTGTCCCCTAAACTACGTAAGCTGCACTGGTAGCCATCCAAAAATCAATAAGAATGTCGGAAACGTTTTATCATTTTATGAACTTTCTACATTCAACCCTAGACAGACGTATTTATTGTATAAGTTTAAAATTAGCAACTCGATTACATGCACTGGACATCAAGATACCTACAACAACTTTCTAGCAACATGGTTTTGCTGTGTGATTTTGCAGTACGTGAGCGGTTGTGAGGATTCAACGTCAGTAGTTTACCTTTCTGAAGGAATACAGAGGATATTGGCGATTTGCCTATAAATTTTATTAACTGGAAACTAGTTATTGATAAAAATTGAGTGGTAGAGAAGCCGTGCATTCTAACAGCTTTGCTAATCTTGCGATATCTGTGGATAGGCAAAACGTTTAACCGGAATTTAGAGTAAATAGAATATAGGAGTGAACGAAGAATATCGCACTGTGAACAAGATATGACATTTATATTCTAAACATACGTTTAATAATATTGTAGTACAACCTTATACAAAATGCAAAATCTCTTGGAGCACTGCTCACATCTATGCTCTAAATTAACTGCCTGCGAACTAAATGCACTTTATCTGTTTCCCCAATATTGTCGGAGAAATTTGGTTTATATATTTAGTAAAAACTACACACTACGTTTCTCTGAGTTCTTTTATTCTACTTTGAATTAAGTACTGAATTTTTAAATAATTACGCACTACTCTACAATTAACAATTATCAAGAACTATTTCTGATGGTATACCCTATTGTTAACTTGTGATAAAAGTGCCTCCAGCCGGTAAGCATACATAAAATGATTTTGGTTGCTTCGTTGCATAGCAAGCCATACTGTTTTTTGCAGCAATTGTAGCATTTCTTTAGCATTGTAAATGACCATATAACACAATTGACAATTGCTAGCTTCAACATCAATTTGCATTCATAAATAAAAAATAGGAGAGAAATCAGCTGAAGCGATAAGTGAACATAAAATACTACAACAATATTATCTCTTGTAGAAATCGCTTTCGTTGGTGAATAAAATGCTGTGTCGTTCCTCAAAGCAGATAATGTATCATTCCAGGTTTCTATCCGATGTTGCCAAGTTTTCCAGAGCTGCATCAGTCCCGACTGGAACAATGAAAAACGTCGGGTGGCTACTGGTTCCGCTAAGTATTTAAAATTGTAAAACTCCATAATTTGTAAAGCAGTGCCATATGAGGATTTGCTGACGGCAATGTTTTCGTCGTCAATTCCAATTTTCCGTAACTGTAAATACAGTTTGTTAACATTTGCAAAAGAATCCACAAAAGCATCTTTTTCGCACTTTGATATTTTTTTTACGTAGTAATCGAAACGAAACATTACTCGAGCTTCAAATACATTTTGAGGTGTCTTGATTAGGGTCGTTAATCGTGACAGAGTATCTTTTTCTGTCAAATTTGGATTCCGCCGTTGAAAAAATTCAGCGAAAGTAACGTTACCTACATCCCATTTAGTTGTATTTAGGACATTATCCGTTACAAACAGAAATTCTCTCCAGAAGGTTTGTGCAACGGGAAGTGAATACAGTGTTAAATTATGCTGAAAAAGTTCCTCAAAAGTTTCAATTTTCTTGGACGATAAGGGTGCCGTTAATTGGTCAATGTTACTTCCTTGGTAGTTATAATTCAGAAACATGCCTGCAAGCACCCACGAGCCTGTGACCCATCGAACGTATTTGATGGTATCAGTGGACTGACCCAAAAGTATTTTGTAAAGGAAACCAACGGAAATGGTTCTCCAGGAAGCTGGCAAAGTTGGATGTTTACTATTGGTATTGATAATATTCCATGTAATTGCGCTGATAGCTAAAAGTCCTGCGAACACGACCCATGTGGCCAAGTCAAAAGCACTGACGTAGCCATCAAGGGATAAAGAAGACGGTTTTTTGGTAGGCGCGCAAGTAACAAACGTTATTGAATCATGGCGTGTGGATAATGAAAATTCATTAATTGCAGTTGCAGAGCTAAATGTAACAACAGCGGGAAATTCTGTTTGATAAACTGAGATCCCCGCCTCAGTGAATAATGTGAGGTTTGGAAACAGCATTTGCAAAAAAATAGGCTCGACGTCAAAACCACCAGTTTTCCATTGAGAAAGGTACATATTTTGTGACAAGCTTTTTGTTAAGCCCCCTGTATATCCAAACAAGATATTAGTACAACTTAGTCGCAAAGCATTGGTTGAATTCAAACTGAATATATTTTTATAATGGTATTTCACAATTTTTGTAACTGGCGTAAGACCCTTTATTATGTAATGCAAGCACTTCATCTTCAGTTTTGTCTTCAAAGTCAGAAGCATCCAATCTTGTTTAAAAGTTGAACAAAATTTACGAGCTTCTTCAAGGAGACCAAAGAAATCGACGCAAGTTAATATTCCTGTGTACGAAAGCCTAAAAGATCGACTAAGTTTATAATAACTAATTGCAAAACTGAGCTGAGTAGGATTCGCATAAAAGAGCGACGGGGTGAGTGAACCTTTAAACAGGTCGAAGTAGTGGAATGGTTTTCTATATGCAACTTTTTCTTTTGTGATAGCTGTCCTGAACATCTCCACATGAATGTAAAAGACACAACATCTTGTTACTGTAGCAAAATTATTTTCTCCTATGCGATAATCAAATATGACCTGCATGTTTTTTACGGGAGCAAGTGTCACAAGATTCCCATATTTTAATCTTTCATGACGGTTCCAGTCCTTGCATGACCTCGGCGCTATGTATATTTGAGCAAAGCATCGCAACTTGTAAGGGGGTGGTGCGTTGAAATGAAATCCGTTAACATTCGTTATGGACAGCCGCTTACCATCGCAAGTAAAATCTCCATAATCATTACTTTTTTTACTAGCCAATTTGTATGTTTTGTATTGATTTCGGGACAGAACGATGGGAAATTCGAGTGGTTTTATGAAATACTGTTTTGTTGTACTTCTCTGTATAGTCAGAAAATATGTCTGTTAGTTGATTTAATGCAGAGTAAAGAATTTATAAAAATGGGCAATAAACGATTGTCTTACCGTTTCCACATCATTGAAAACAAACTGAACCCCACAATCTTTGAAAACAGAGAGGTGGCTCTGAAAATCGATTTCTGCGGAATCATCCTGGCTTCTAACTATGAGTATTAAAATGGTAAAAATTGGTATGAATATTGCTGCTTGAAATCTCATTTTTGTCAGTTTGAATACGTTTCTTTTACTGGCTATATTAAAACTTTATTTTTGCAAGCCGTCAGTTTCGAAAAACTTCCAAAACTAAGACCGTAAAGAGGAATGATTGGCTAAATCTTTGAATTTGGCATTAAAAAATATTTAATACTTATTTTTCGACACTGAGGTATAATATCATTAAAATATCGCATGTCTTTCTTCATGTCTAGATAAATTCCGCAGTATTGTCTCGTGGATCAAATTCACAGTTTAACATGCTGATTATTTCATGGAATGCTAGGCTAAAACTTTGAAGTTTGCTCGAATATGGGCTGGCATTAATAAATACTTAATACTTATTTTTCGGCACTGAGATATAATATCATTAAAATATCGCATGTCTTTCTTCATGTCAAGATAAATTCCGCAGTATTGTCTCATGGATCAATATTTAGTTTAACATAATGATTTTGCATGGAATACACAAATTTACCCACTTCCAAATATGAGAATTCACCTGTTAAAAATATGAAAACAAAATAAATCGCACAATTTTTAAATCGCGTTTGAAGATCTACATTTTAGAATTCATTAACACGCGGTAGTTTAATGTCTCTGAAAGAAAATGAATCCTTCGGGGAAAGAACTGATTGATTTGAAACAATTTTTATTTTGTTTTGTCAAATTAATCCCAAAAGTTACGTATAACTGAATAAGGAACAAGTTAAAAGAACTGCGAATCTAGTTAAATGCAAAAAAGTGGGTGGATGTTGCTATTACTCCGCATTTCCTCTCCACGCACGTCAAATCTCAATGATTGCTATTGGAACACCAAAACAGAATGGAAAGCACACTTCTTGTGCATAATATGAGAATCGTTAAGAAATCGTGGAAAGTATACGCTTGTGGCAAGTAATTCAAACTAAGGTGAATAACTCTGGCATTTGCCTCCCAAGCTCACCTCTGTCACCAACATTTGTTATTTTGCTTTGATTGGAATTGGTGAAGAAGTGAGCTGCACCATCTGGAAGTAGTTTAGAAGCATCTCAGAAACAGTATTATTGCAGGTTATGTGTATTATTTCGCATGGTGCATTTTCTTTTTCTGAGTTGGGAAGTATAAATTGGTTGCTGGACGGATGATTGCTAGCTCATTTCTTAAAATTATTCCCGAACATAAGTTTGACACGATATGAGGTTTGGTCACAAAACCAATTATACTAAAAACCAAACTTTTATAAACGAACATGTTTTATTATTCAAACTCGTTGGTTTCAACTCCAGCCACATCTCTGTTCACGCCACGGTTTTAATCTGATTATGATTTTTAAATATGTATCATGGAATTTGGCTTCTATTTGATTTTTATAGTCTTATAAGATGAAAAACATTTTATCTGGGGCAACAGGAGTTGAAATGACGTGTGAAAAGATAGTTTGTAAGGAAGTCCCAAGGATCTTTCAATTTACCTACGTTTTTCGTTCTTTTTAATGTTTGAGAAGCTCTACAACTCCTTTTTCTAGAGTGGTTGAAAGTCATCCAAAACGGCTGTGGTTTGCCGAGCATTTACGATGCATGAAATTTTTTCGTCCTGGAAATTTTTATTATGTTGTCATCTCCGTTTTTCTCTTGTTAAAAGTCATTGCTGCCAGGCATTACTATTTGTTTTGGTATTTATCATATTGTAAAATTTCTCCTGTTTTATGCAGTATGTCACATGAAATATGCAGAAACGGTTCGTTGCATAAAATTAGTAGACTACGATTCTCAAACGTAAAAGAGGAATATAAACTGAAGCCTTTTGAAAACTGAAACTTTCCTAGTCTGAATCAGGTCTGTGGAAGACTTTGTTGTACAACACAAAAAAGTTATATGAATCAACGTCATTTTATTCAGTAAATGCAAATTTATTTGTAACGCACGATCATAATGGCGAGTAAGATTCTGGAAGGAATGAAACTCTACAGAGTAAAATGAGAAAATGCTTGTCAATATTTTACGTTGGGATTGACTAGCTGGAATTGTTTATAAAGTAGATGTCAGTATAAATGAATCATATTCGAATATCAAACAAAACATCGGTATTGAAGCAATGGTATGCGATTTTTTTTGAGAAAGCATCATGAGTTCTCCTCGCAGTGGCGGAGCAGTAGGGGGTGCCGGGGGTGCAACGCACCCCGGCACATGGGCCCGAGGCATCCTGAGGGGCCTTTGAGGTCGGGGCCGAAAAGAAGGGCTTTTAAATCAAAGAAATAATATTGATTATCTATTTATTATTTTTCAACAGTTATTTCTCAGTTGTTTGAAATCCTGCTTCCTTAAAATATTCAAAGTCTTGAGGAATATGAGCTCACTAAAAGTGATTGGGTTCACATTTGTTTTAAAAACAGCAACATAGTCCAATTTAGTTTCAATTTGGGCACAACTTCATTTGCTATTGCATTTAAGAAGGACTCTATTTAAAATCAATATTATAAGCGCTGTTATAGCTTTTGATCCAATGTGAGTTACGCGAATGAATCACCAGCCAGGTTATAAGTTTCATTCATTACTAACATAGCTGCTACCAGGCCGACGCCTGCCACAGCCAGATACACGCTAATGCATTAGCTGTATTGAGTCGAATTACCCCACGATGGTGAAGAAATTTAACTGTGGACTGTATGATCTCTTTACCGTGGGCCCAGGCGTAAGCGCCTCACCTGTATTCCTTACGTGCGGCGCACTCGCCAGTAACTCAACCGAAGCTAACCTAACAGTACACAGTTGAATTTCCTCACCATCGTGAATATGGCTGTGGCAGGCGTCGGCCTGGCTGTTACAGCCGTAGATCCAGCCCTCAAAAGTTAAAACTTCGGAAAAGTCACCGGAGAGTATAATTTTACATAAATACTTCTTGGAGTATTGCTATTTTAATATTGAAAAACTAACTTAAAAAATCAATGATGTGCAATATTTTTGAATAGCGAAATCATATTTACAGATTCCATTTCTTAAAATAAGTTTACTCACTATTAAATTGACATTAGAATTCAAATATTTCACGGGCTTTGTGTAGGATTTCTGAATATATTCAGCACTATACTGCCTCTCAAGTCTTTATGTTCGACTGCGTCTCTTATATTTGCTCTTGGAACACGCTTTAAATATTTGAGCCACCACAGGTTGACAGGTGCCTTCTGCTTTAAAAAATGCCCCTAAAAAGTTAATACAGATGAAAGCAATTTTTTAAAATGTTTTTGTTAAAAAAAACGAGACATTGGGAAACGTGAGACTGGGTAAACTTTTTTGTAGATTACGCGAATTAAATTCATTACATACATCATTACGTCTCCCCTTTTTATGTACCGTTTGTGCATGAACATACATAAATTGTGTGTAAAAATGAAATTTCCACTATTTAAAAACGACATTTGCATGAGGTATTAAAGTTTTTACCTATTCTTTTAACGTTAAGTGAATACTATGGTATAATAAATCTTGTAAAAGCATAAATGTTTAGTTTTTGATTTTATCAATATAATTTGACAAATCAAAATTTTTAATTGCTTTAGATTTACTGTTATGAATGTAAAAAAATTATCAATTTTACGGACCCAGGGGCCTTCGTACCTTTGCTTGCACCCCGGCACCCGGGCCTCTTGCTCCGCCACTGCTCCTCGTGACTGCAGAAAATGGATAAATTATAATATGCGATTAAGTAGTATCTAGTTTTCATTTACAGCTAACTAGCAAATTGAATTGGAGCACGGTCTGTGATAAAACGAGGATGAAAAGCATATTATTATTTCAATCCAAGCTGACGTTTTGAAGTACCTTTTTTGATGATGATTGTAGAATTATGACACTTTCCTATTCCTCAGAATTAAGACCGGAAAGTAACTGCGTTACATTTCTGTTGACAATTTTATGCATGTAATTTGCAAAAAACGTACGATTTAAAAAATTGTAAGACGAAAACGCACGAACAAGTATTATACGGATTACGGTGTCATTTGACATTTTTTTAAGTAAAATACTTTACAGCAAAGTAAAGTGAGTTCAGGTCAGCTCAACAATTATCGTCATCAAGCATGGTTTCACGACTTCTGATTAACGCAAACTGAAACAACCCATTTAATTCCAATTACGTCAGACGCTGATACTTCTGGTTGTGTCATCGTCCAAACGAATGTCATGCTGAGACGTACAACAAGCACCCACCTTATCTGTTTGCAAGATTTACGTAATTTTTCCAGACGGTTTGTTTGACCTCATCAATGAAATCCATTAATTTTATTGAGCCGTAGTTTCTTTCCAATGAACGGAGGATTCTCCTGGTATGAATGAGTTTTGTAAGATACCTAAAACTACGCAAATTTGGTTAGTACGTAGGTAAGTGACATGCGTCAATTTACTTTGTAAATGCAGAATTTATCAAAGTAAAAGATCAATTAAAGTCAAATCATATTTAGCGAGGAATGTAATGAATGAAACTCTACCAAGTAAAATGGAAAAATGCTTGTTAATTTTTTAAAGTTGGGATTGATTAGCTGGACTTGTTTATCATGATGATTAATGATGTCAAGAACGTCAGAAGTCTGGTATGTGTTCATTCATTCCGAATCAAATTTTACTTTATTTATAAAACTTGAATGTACAAAGTAAATTGTATGTTCATTCCTGTAACGTTCTTCCTCAATACTATAAACATATTCCATAAACCAATGAGCATTAAGGGGTAACTTTCTGACGCAAATCGAATTATGATTGAGCGTATATAATAATTCTACACAACCAGTCACTTTATATTTCGTTCTGGATGTGCACGGAAGTCACAGGGATTTACAATTTGTTCCATTTCAACTAAATAAATAGGAATTTTCAGCTTTAAATCACAAAATATACATAAAGTTAGGTTTACGTGGAAAATAATGATATTGTTACTCAAAGGATTTTACTTCTGGTTGTGATTTTTAAAATGGTAAGTATTTGAATTTAACACTAATAATTGTATTGTGTTATTTAATAGAAACCAAACTGTGCATGTGTGTTTACTCTTAAAGGTAAATACTTAGGCCCATGTCCTAAATAAATATTTAAACATTTTCAGAATTTCCATATACTCCCTATTTACGATTTTGTTGATTTTAGCAAAAAAAGGCAGTTATTCTGTCAATTTTGGCTCTTTTTTCACAAGTTTGTGTCAAGTTAAGTGGAAAAAACTATAAATTTTTCAAATTTGAAGCCACAAACTGGCTCTTTTTATAAAAAAAACATTGAATTCAGGGTTGCTTAATGTAGGAAAATATTTTTGGTAGGTAGACCGAAGGCAATTCTTGTGGAATATTCAATTTTGAGTACACTTGTGATCATATTTTTTAATTTCTAAATAAATTTAAATACACATTTCGGTCGTTTTAAATACAGAAAATGAACAACTCTAGTAAACAAGTGTATTTTATACAAATGTAAAGTAATAAGTTCCTTTGCGTTTTTAAGGTTTGCGAGCGGTCCAAATTCTGCTCAACTCTGCATCATCAGAATCAAAATAATCGTTTTTCAAGC
Organism: Orchesella bifasciata; assembly: GCA_034697805.1. Lineage (NCBI taxonomy): Eukaryota > Metazoa > Arthropoda > Collembola > Entomobryomorpha > Orchesellidae > Orchesella > Orchesella bifasciata. The sequence goes on from JAQGAP010001365.1 coordinate 16,497, forward strand.
AAAATGTATCTCTGCAGACTGGTATGCTGTATGGCAATATTTGTGACCAGTCTAGCTGGTGGTTATCAACTCAATGATGATCAAGATTCGTTCTTCAAAGCAGTGCAACATGGAAGAAATGCTTCGTTTCTTACCACATTGATAAGTAATGGAGTGAGATGGAACGCAAGAAATAGAAATGGCGACACTGCGCTTCACGTCGCTGCATTGCATGGAAACTTGCCGGCGGTCAACCTTATACTTTCATGGGGAAGTGATGTCAACGCTCAGAATTCGGACTGGCGGACGCCACTGCATCAAGCTGTACGTTCAACAATTGTTTCATCAAACAACTTAGAAATTGTTAAAGAACTTGTGAGTCATGGGGCAAACACAAATATTATGGATAGGAGAGGAGAAACGGCGCTTCACTTGGCTGCAAGCAACGACAATTTAGGATCCCAATTAATACAAATCATACGCGTTTTGATTGAAAACGACGCAAACCCAAATGATGTAAATATGTGGCTTTATACATTTCTGCACTTTGTCGCAATGCATTCTACTCCGGCAGTGTTTCATGAAACGGTGGAGTACTTGGATTATATTAACAATACAAACTCATTTACTTTAACGAACCAATATGGAAACACGCCTCTTCACTATGCAGTTGGCAGGATGGAAGTTCAAAATGAGACGCTGGCAATATTCCAAAGACGTGGAGTAAACTTCAATCGATTAAACCTTTTGGCCACTGCAATTGTTCAAGGAAGGAGTGATCCATTTCTCAGAAGTTTGATTGCATTTGGAGCTGACTGGCGACAGAAAGACAGGAGGCAAAATACGGCTCTCCATATTGCTGTTCGTGAGGGGAAATTGGATGCGGCGAAGTTATTGCTGCAGTTTGGAGCTGATGTCAATGCTCTGAATAGTGATGGGAATACACCATTGCACGAAGCGTTCTTGGACGAATACATAGTTACGAAATTGGCTTTAGTTAGCGAACTTATTAATCATGGAGCTAACGTCAACATTAGAAACAAATCGGGGAAATTACCCGTTGACGTGGCTCAATATAAAAGTTTTAACAGCAGGTATTACATGGAAGGTGGCATCATTCAGCTGCTTGAATCCGAAGCCGAATTCGTCAAGTTAATGAATGAACAAATGAAATGGTTAGATGTTTTCATGACGGCATTGCCTTTGTAAATTTTAGTGAAGTACAAAACAAATATTAATTGAATAAATTTTTAACTTTCAATTGAATGTTCGGGTATAAAAACGGGACGTGGTTAACCGTCTCTATGAAACAAACTAATTTTTGTATTTAAAATACATTAGTTGCAAACCTCTAAAACCATCCTCGTCCCGTTTTTATACCCGAGCATTCAATTGTATCTATAATATTGTTTAAATTTCGGAAGTCGACTGTTTAACATGTTTAATTTTGTAATTATAACTGTAGAAAACTCATCATTTTGTAGCAATAAAGCTGTGAAAACCAAACGGGATTGATAAAATTGTTGATTATCCTTGCCTATTTACTCATTTATCCAAACTGTATCTTGTAAATAGTTACTCTTGATGTCAAGTAAACCAACATTTTTCATAATATCAATAGGTAGGAAGGATTCCATTTACATTTCAAATCAACTGCGACAAACGGTGCCCTGAGTCTCTATACTCTTTTATTTCGCTATCATTCTGGTGACTTCTCCAGCCTGTCATCAATTCCTAGTTTGTGAGTGATCACAAACAATTAGGAGAAATTCCGCTGATATTGTTCACATGACCCGGCGTGACCTTCGATTTTTCAATTGATTTTATGCTTATATTATAGGCCTACAAGAGTTATGTGTAAATCTGGTTTAACAGGCTGGGGCAATGTGAGATGTCAGGTGTAGGGGCTATTGAAAGCATTTCAAAGGGAAGAGCATTACTCCAACATTTTTAAACCAATTGACCTGAAATTTCGCACAGTTATTCTCCAAGCGATTCTCTAGGAGGCGTTTCAAGGACTTTTTGAAATTCGAAAAAACACGTGCGAAATATAAAAAACAGCAAACGCTTCTATAGGTCAAAAAATTCAATAATAATATAGTTTGGAATATTTGTCGTATTTTGAAGATTATGGGCTTCGGTTAACGTTATAAGTAATTTTATGCTAAAACCCTACTTGAAAAATGAAACAACTCATATTTAAAAAATCTTCAGTTTATGTTTGAAAAACAGGGTTTACGACAGTCAATATTTCGCGCGTGTTTTTTTGAATTTCAAAAAGTCCTTAAAACGCCTCCTAGAGAATCGCTTGGAGAATAACTGTGCGAAATTTCAGGTCAATTGGTTTAAAAATGTTGGAGTAATGCTCTTCCCTTTGAAATGCTTTCAATAGCCCCTACACCTGACATCTCACATTGCCCCAGCCTGATAAACCAGATTTACACATAACTCTTGTAGGCCTATAATATAAGCATAAAATCAATTCAAAAATCGAAGGTCACGCCGGGTCATGTGAACAATATCAGCGGAATTTCTCTTAGCAGTTATCCTTTACAGAACTTTTACCCGTTTCGGTTTACTTTTCAAAATTGACTTGGAACCTTCAACAACTGCTGCATACATCTGATCATGAGAATCCATTTCATGAGGGTTCATGGGGTTTATATTGGCAATCTTGATATAAGGCCTGCTTTTACATCCTGTTACCTCAACAAATATTTTTTCTTTATTCGGTTTGTTTTGCTTCATCTTGCTCGGAGAGTCTCATGATATTTGCGGGTCATGTTTTCTTTGCGGTATCAGCTTTCCACTGAAAAAAATTTTTTTATCACAGTGCCCATCTTGCAAGGCCAGTTTCAAAACTTAACTAGAGTTTTTATTCGTGAAATTAAGGTTAAAATCGTCGTTTGGGTTTATGTTGTAACCACATTGGTATTCATCTGTAGCCAGCTAGGTAGAATGTGGCACATTTGATCAATTTTGTCAATTCAAAATGTAAACTGGCTAAAGAGCTGAAATAAATTGTAAGTATCTTTCTGCAGCACATCAATTTCAATACACATTGAATAAAAGTTTGTTCGGTCGCACCACATGAATGCTGTTTTGGTGGTTGGATGGAAACATGAGGAAAATTTGGTTCAACTTAAAACATTTAATTTAATGAGTAGCAGTATTGTGTTGGTCATGTCACAAAAAACCGAGCAGACTGGGTTTGGTTGCTGAAATGTAAAGTGCTAAAAATGAAAGATGTATTTAAAAAACATTATGAATTCATACAACTCAACCTGGAAGCAAGTGTGCAAATCGTGGCAACGTTTGTAATGACAAAACGTCATCAACCAGACTCTGCAGTTGAAACGAAGTAATGCTAACCATGCCAACTTTCAGAGTGCAATCTATACAATAGGCTTCATAAGAAAACAGATATATTTCCTTGTTGAATAAATTCTTCATCTTAATGTCCAGTCATGTATGATTGTTGAGTTGGGAAATGGGTCAATATGGGATGATTACAACTCGTCGAAGCACTTGTTTAAATGTTGTTGATTATAACTAATTATTTTGAGCGGTCTGATATCAATGACCTGAGACCCATGAGTATTTGTCAGATACGCAATTCTTGTTCATGGTGAAAATGAGCATGATCTCATAAACCCTACATCTTTATCAATGGCTTTGACATGGCATAATCGTCAGGGTAAAAATATAACCCACATCAAAAGCTTGTTGGGCACAAATTAAAATGATGAACAAGACTTTGAGGTTTCCGCACATGAACCAGCATCGTGATTACATGACCTCTTAGAACAGATCCACCCTCATTCTTTCTCAGTCTTCTGTAGCCCAGCTCCCAACCTGTATTCAGTTCATTCTATCAGAGCCAATCCCACTTGCCCGTCGACGTTCCATTTCTGTGCTGCTGCCAATCTGCAGAAATGTATACGATATTCTTGATTTAACTTAATAACAATAAAATAAAATTACATTTCACCTAAAAACTGGAAACCAACTGGCAAATTAAGTATAGGTAAAGTCCCCATCACTTTAAGTTGGCGGAAGGGTGGCAAGAAATTTTGGTCTCCGATTTTGCTGAAAATTTGCAGGATACTAGATTTTAAGTAGTAGATTACAAATCTGAAGTATTACGAGATCAAAACGATCGTGGCGCCCCCCAGCCATTG
>JAQGAP010001366.1:0-20655 GCA_034697805.1 Orchesella bifasciata
ATAAGCGACTGATGTTAAGTTATAAGCAGTTATGTGTTGTGAATAGCTAATTTTTATTATAATTTTATATGCGCTCGTTTAGCTTTCTGAAATGTTATAATTTTCACAAAATAAAGAACAATATATTAGACAAATGCAAGACGTACATTCTTGTTTATAAATATAAGGCTCTCAACTCAACATAACATGGCAAACACGATATTTGGTTTATTGATCACTGGACAAGGGCTCCTTTTCTTTTTGTGAGGAGCTCTTAAAGTCAAAATCCTACTCAAGTGAAGTAAACACATATATTACAGCGAACATTGTACTTTATATGGTAAAATCACGTGTTTCCTCATTGGAAATTAGATTTTTGCGTGCATAAAAGAAACCCAGCTTCATGAATTCCACTGCATAAGATTAATATGAAAAATATATAAAGGAGCGATTTCCTCTGCACCCAGGTATGTACACACAGGCTACTAAACAAAAATCAGCAGTGGAACTAGCGTAGAAATTCTTATACCCTTATGTTTGTTAGTAGACACTTAGCTTTCTCCTATAGAGAATAGTGCTGGCATTCCGCAAGCCGCTGCTACAAGGTCTTGGCAAACACTTTTGCTGCACAACGAGAATATGTTAGTGTGATGCATACTCTTTCTCGAGGTCCCTAGAGAAAGCAAAGAAACGAGGAAAAGGTATAGTAAATGCAGTGGTCTGGTCTGGTTTGGTTGGTGGGTCTGTGCAGAAAAAGGAAGACGCATAATATGTAATTTTTAAGTCTCTATGTTATGCCATGCCTGTATCTAGTATCCGCATGGAAAAGCTTGGCAAAAAAAAGCACCGACTAAGGCCATGCAATGATGGTGTAAAGCGTATCTAATGCAGCAGAATGCCACCATTGCGGTTAACATTTTGCAGTCTTACCAACCACCTTTTTGTTCCTCTCAACTGATACTGATACTTTTCTTAGACGGGGAGACATGCATTGGGTTATTATTGCTATTTATCCTATTCCTCAAATGGGGATCAGTTCAAAGTTTTTACTTCATGCTCAATCTGCTCATTTGCATACGATATCGTCGTCCTCGTCATCATCACCACACAACAGCTCACTTTGTACAACACATTTTTACCACGACAGATTTACTTATCCTTAAATCAGACTGGCTCTGGCATGTCGGCGTGTTTGTCAAGCGTTCACGAAAGGTGCTAGCGTTGGCATACCTTGAAGTACCTGCTCACCGATTTTCTAAGAAAACACTTTGGTTCCAGTCCATATTTATTAGAGCTTACCATTTATATTCTCGTACACGTGTAGGCATATACCATGTTATACAGTCAGACAATAACAATCAAATCAGTATTGGAGTTAGAGTTGGATTAATAAAAATTCCTTTGGGACCAATCACCTCATCTTAGCACTAACCAACGCCGGTCTAATCTAATAACTTGGTCGCCTTTTGGGAAACGGAATCCGGAACTGGATTCTACGCAAATAAGTAGGTTCCCGAAGAGTAATGCAATCCCGAGCACTTCCAGATCCAGAGTTGTGTGGTCGGGTTATACATTACCTGATTTGTTTTGTTGGCGAAGGACAAGAATAGAATAAATATATTACGAAACTATTGCTAATCAATCGTCCAGAATCAAGCCTGGCCTGACTTGTGCCGTTCTTTTGCTCACTGATCTTTTCCGATACCACTTACCAACTTCACAATCATCACATCATACAACTTCACGTCATCAATGGACTACGTAGAGGAAGGGACTCTCTCTGAAGAGGAGGAGGTAACCCAGCTTCTTTTTCTATTTCTTTGTAGTTTTGTCTTGAGTTGAGAGAGTTCCCATTGTAGTTGCTTTCGCTGAAAAATCCCCCGAAAGTTTCTGTAACCAATTAATTCAATAATATGTGACTATTGTTGTTGTTCTGCAGGAGAAAATCAAAATATTTGGGAGAGTAGCAGAAAGTCTCATCGTTTTAACGTGGATCTGCACCGGTTTCTTTGCTGCAGTGTCTCTCGGTGTTAGTGTCCACATCACGCTACGTTTTATACGAAGTAAGAAGAACACATTTGTGCAAAACAGCAGCATCCTGCTCTTCTTCATTGTGGTGTACATTTGTATATTCATTCTATACCTTTCTTACATTTCGTACAGGGTTTATCCGTTCGCCAAGAATTAAGGACCAAGGCAGATAGCTCCGAGCCTAGGTCCAGCATCCGATGTTTAATAGTATCAAAAAGGTCAAGAGTACGAATAAAATTGACGCTGGGTAGGTCCATATATCGAGTCGTATTTATCATGTAGAGTACAGTCATCTCATCAATAAAGTATTATTATAATAGTAAATAGAGCAACAACTCATTTAGAAAATTATTTTTCATTTGTAAACTTTTTGGAAGTGATGGATTGCAACTGCTGGCCTGATATTGATATTAATTGGTTTTAGTGTGTGTAAAAATTCAAAATATGCAGCATGATGTTTGCATGTTCTTTTCATATATTATAATAGATGTAAAGTAGACCTTAGTCCATGTGTTTATATAACATTTACATACACCATATTATTATATAGATGTATTTGTACCCTGTCAACAACTAGAAGCTTTTGTTTTGAATAATTGTGTAGTTGTAAAAAACGTTTTTATATTACTCGTGTGTAGCTTTCTGGTAGAACTCATGCGAAATAAAAAAAATTCACTTGTGAGCGAGCAATCTCATGTTTTTTTCCAACAACCTCAATTCAGCATGCAATGCAAAATTTTGTAGATCATTTTTGTCATCATGTTTTTATGGGACACGTTGAAACGTTGAAAGCAGGTATGATATAAATAATGTATGCATGCACGCGGGCACATAATAATAAAGTTAATTAAATGTCTTTAATTCGGCTGATGGCACAATTACACGCACGAGATTTTGTGCTCCATTTTCTCTCGAGCTCGTAAATAAATTCAACCTTGATTGAAGCTAGTAAATTTGAGACACAAAATTTCCAAGGTTAACTCATGTACGTAGTTTTCTGATACGTTCTTAAAAGGAGAAGAAAGGTACTTGTCATCAAGAGGACATACTATGGAATGACTACTGAAGAGAAAAAAGCATATCTTATAGGATTTACAAGGTGAGTAGTGATCGAACATGGGAATGGTTGTTTTGCCTTTCTTAATAATTTAGTTGGGTGCGTGATGTGATGATGATGATAAGTACGAGTGAGCAGCAGTGAGCTGCTGGCAATAAGTTGCTTTAGTTTTATGTTCTTTCTTGTCATAAAAATATGTACTTGTTAGTTGTTTGCAACAACCTCTTTGAAACTTTTTGAACTTTCACGTCAATTTTTCTGATTTTAACCCGGAAGACAAATATAGCCGCAAAACAGTCCAATTCAGAATATAGTATACACACCCACTTTCAGATTCTTCTTCACACTTTGGATTCATCATGTAAAAAATTAAATTAGGTTAAATCATCATCCCCTTTTCTGTACGGATTATTAGACTTGAATGATTAATTGGATCCAATATGCAATTACCTTGATCCACTTTTTCCGTGTTTGAAAGTCTAGCGTTTACAAAAAAAAGTTTGAATTTGTTTTCACGACTTGATGCATTCATTCCATCCCATACAGTCCCAGTTTTATTTATACACTGCTCGTGTTAATAATCAAGTCATCTCAGAATCTTGATCTTTCATGTTGAATTGGATGGCATGAGAATTTTACTGCATTCTTACAGCATTACACTCTCACCACCTCTCCACTTCACAGTCGTCATCTTAGCGAATGCGCCCTTTCACTTGCATTGCATGAGCCATTAAAAATATTTATCTGATTAACCTGCAGAAATATGAATTGCACGGCATGTTATATAGCTTGCCTTTTGTTAGTCGGTACTCTGGATGTTGATTGTTCTAGTAATAGTCCACAGTCCATCGTCCACCTGCATTTCTTTTGCTTATTTCATCACGAACCCATTAAAGTGACCTGGAAAATTAATTTTGGTGTTCATGTCATTACCATGTCCCTAGTACAGTTTTATATGTATGTGTTCTTGCATTCTTTTACAGCGTAAATGGGCAGCTCATGGGAATTACGAAAGTTGCTGTTGTGCCGGTCGAAGGTATGTGCGTATCACAGACCGAGAAAATGAAATGAAATCACTTTATTAATGTCTTTTCAACATGTACATACAGCTGAGCTGACCTATGTATTTCTAAATTTAACCCGAATTGGACAAAGTTGTAGTTGGCCAGTTTCTTATTAGAATGGGAAGGTGAAGCATGTTCTGCATATTTAAAATTTTATCAACCTTTCCAATTCCAAGTTTCTTGGTGGAAAAAAATCGAAACCTTATTTCGGTCGGTTTTTGTGAGAAAGGGAATGTATGTGCTTAAGTACATACATGCAAGTACTTTCCCAGTACAGCACAATACCGACTTGTAGTTTTAGTTATGGATTCAGTTGCTGAAGTAAAAAAGTACACTATAGATAATAACATAGCAGACAATAACACCGGCAATATTTCACCTTCAAATAATAACCAAGAGTTTCTTCCTCTTTTTTCTTCTTCCGCTGCGACACTAGATGATTCCGTATTCGTTATTAGAAAGCAAGACAAGACAGACGACGACGAGCCGAGAGCTACACTATCCATGCATTCCGTTGCACAAAGCCTCCAGTCAAAAGGTATGAAGCGAATATATATTATGTTAAAAATTGATTTGCTTATTACGACCTGATTTGAAATGCATATACTTTAATACATATCTAACATAAAATGCATATGCCGTGTTTTTATGCAGTGTCCAGACTCGCGCTGGAGGAAGATTTGGAGGCCCTGGGAGAAATCAACCAAGTTTTCATCAAGCAACTAAAACGACAGACTGGAAGTAAGAATTGTCTGGGAATATAAATGAAGAAAGTTTGTCAGAGAAAAACAAATCTGTTTCTATTCCTTATGATAAATATTTTACAGAACTTCAGCCGGCAAAAGTTCCCAAGAAATTTGAAGTGTTGACAAACTATGGTGAAAGGATTTTCCTTGCCACTGAGACAACAGAGGGGCTTAAAACTAGACAATATATGGATGACAGACCCTTCAAATTTTCTGTATTAAACAACTATCGTGAAGCTATTTTTCAGTTGGATGGAGATACGAATGTAAGCAAAATAATTGTAAACTATATAGTTTATAAAATCTTTAAAATAAAATACTTTTTCACATAATTTCCTGTTTCATTTTTAGATTATCAACATTATGAAGGATGACAGAGATGTAGGTCGAATCATTCAAACAAATAGATTCTCCTATGTATGTAATCTTCCACCGCGCTACAAAATCCAAGATAGATCCGGAGCCACATTGTACGTGCTCTGTCAAAAGAAAAAAGGTCGTTGTGGGGACTTTTCCATTCGCAAAGAGTTTTTTCTCATGTCTGCAAATGAAAGCATGTGCTTGGGAAAAGTTGTCAGACAAAATTTACCCGTCGCTCCGGATATTTACAATCCTGGTGAGAGCTTTTCCCTTTCCTTCCTCTCGGACACGATAGATGAAAAGGAGAAGGCACTTGTGATAGCTGCTGTCATCGTTCTGGTAATTGAAGTGTCAAACGAAGAGATATTTTTTATAAAAAGCACAAATCTCCAATGTTATATGGATATTATGATTTCTATTTGTAAAGATCTATGTACTGATAGTTTCTTTGTTATCTTAGGACTTCCAATACTTTTGTAAAAGACGTAGTTACGGATTCTGGAAGAGGTTCGTCGTATGCATTATCGTGATCGTACTTCTCATCGCTGCAATCATTTTGGTCATCCATTTTGCCATTCAGTTTCATGAAACTAGAAAGCATCGATTTCCCGGAAATGTTTTTAATGATTAAGTTTGTAACATATATTCTACACAAGTAATTACAATTACCTCCAATCCATTTGTCAACCGTGTGAAGTTTACTTTGGAATTTTTGCTAAAAATTATTTATATAGATGCATGCACTTCATTGAATATACGGGGGCTAAACAATAATATCCCTTTAGGAGTGCAAAAGTGTTTATAATTACCTGATATATTCATTTACACTATGCTAAAATAATGATAACCATAAAGCCTATATGAATGCTATTTATGAAATCAAGTCATCCATGTACCTATAACTGCGGGTTGTCTAATAAATCCGTACATTACAATCGAGCATATATTGAAATGAACTATTTATAACGAAACAACCTTCATGTATTCTAAATAATTTATGTCTTTTATAAATTTATTAACGTCGCTAGTTGGCTGAAAATTGATTTAAAATAATATTCTATGTTACAGTGACGTGGCATTTAAAAAAATGAAGGACAGATTAATTCTAAATTACCATCATTTAAGAATATAAGGGAGTATGTATACATAACATACATAATATATAAAGCTATAGTTCTTTCATTTCGTTTTTAAAAACATACCTATAGAGAAAAGAGTATGTTGTGATGTTATGACTATGATTTACAATAACAACTTTAAAACATTATGCAATTGCAAGGAATATTACCTGAAAAATGTGGATGTAACTACGTAAGTCATCCATATGCCACTCCCAAAACGGCAAACATTACAAGCTCTCGCTATACTTTGTTTACATCACATTTACATTTCATTTAATACGTAGTGTAGACTCACCGCATTCATATTAAATATAGTATACGGTAAGAAGCATCACAACTTGTGATTCACAAGTACTACTACTAAAGTGCACGAAAAGCGAGGAAACAGAATATGACACTATTTGGGCATCAGAGCTAACATTGTTTCATTTCGTATTGAAAATTGGAAAAAGATAACGTGAGAGGTCAAACGAATCACAGGTAAACGTAGTCAATATGCAAAGGTAAGTTGCTGGGAGTGTGAATAATCCTTTCTGGATATGATAGTTTATGAAATCATGACAGTAAACATTAAAGCGTTCAGAAAAAACCTGCGAAAAAAGAAGCATTCCATGTTACGCTTGCATATATTGCAAGGAAATGTGATTTAGGCAATCTCATATAGATTTGTCGTGCCACTATCTAAATGTAAATACAAAAACTGATAAGCATAAATCATCACGCTAGATTAGCAGCTTTGAAGTGTAGGATGAGTAATGTTTTTGCGGATATTGCTGATTAGGTAAAATGTATACTCAAGAGCCAATGGAATTGTAATTTGATGCGATGACACATTAACATTCGTATATTTATTTTCATACACTCGTAATGAAAGTTTGAATGGATATGATGACGAATCCATTGCGTTATGACATGACTCAAAACACTGATATTCTTGGTATGGGTGATAAAAATCATAAAGCAAGGCAATGACAAATGCAATAGTAATATTCCTTCCATTTTCATGCTGATAAAATCAAAAGCCAACCAAGTTCTTATCTTATCTGTATGGTATTGAGTGCAGGGATGGCTGTTACCTCTTTATAACGATGCGATGTTAGTGGGATGACCTAATTGAAATTTGCTCATAATAGCTTATCGTTACGGACGGGTGCCATCTTTAAACCGTCCGACTCATATAGCAGCTTACGTAGCGAGTTTTGTTCGTAATAGTTTTAGGAAGCACAATAATTCTTGGAAAGAAAACAATAGTGAATCAATAGGCATATTGCGAGAGGCTGCAGTGAATTTAAGTTTTCATTGCGTGAAGAGAGAAGAAGTGTAGTAGCAAGGAATTTTTCAACAACTCCAATCGAACTAGAAGGAATAAAATTAGGAAGTAACTTTAAACCCAGGAGAATGGCCAGGGGAAGTGCTTTAGGGTCAGATCACTGTCTGACCTTTTCAGTGTTAATGCTAAATGTCACCATTGGGGTATGTGCTACATTTTTTTATGGGATTTTTAACATTTTGGTTGATTTCTCGTGACTAATTTTTTTAACGTTTTCTTTTGCAGCTGCTAGGGTTAACCTTATTTTGCTTATCAGTGTGGATGAGATTTGAAGGTGAGGTGAGAGTATGGATATCCGAACTGGGAATGTATCAATACTGGACGGGTCTCTATATCTTGATGGCAGCTAGTATAATTATCGTACTGATTTCAATTTGTGGATGTGGAGGAACACTAACAGCTAATCCTGCTTTGTTGGGCGCGGTAGGTTTATTTCATATTGGAAAGAAACTATAAAAATAATTATTACTAACCTTTATCTTGAAACATTACTAACAACTAAACACGGCATCATCAAAGGCAAAGATGGCTGAAATCCGACAATATTCCACCTTATACATTATGCAACCTGATATTTTCTGTGGTACTGATGATATTTTATTGAATGCGCATGTGTAATTTGTTGGATGGATATTGGATGACAAGAATCTTAGTTTGACTTCATTCACATTCGTCCTCTTCATTTTGGGATCGTCAGTGTTGTTGTCAAAGTATATTCAACCAACAACGGATATGGAATATTTAGATGAACAATTTAATAATATATTGGAAACGAAGAATCATCGAAGTGATGAGTTTCTCATTTTCTTGTATTGGAAAGTAAGTGAGACTCAGATTTTCTGCAAAAAGACGTTGCATGGGATACTTTTTCCTAGGATTGTGTTAAAAATTAACTGATCATAGCCAGTTAACACGAATTTCCCTTCCCAATAGTATGATGCCGTGAATGAAGCAGAATTCAAGATAATGTGTTTCCGAAAGAGTTGCAAATTTTTATAAAAACTAGAATAATAATGCTGTTGTATCGTTTTCTTCCATTGTTTGAAATAGTCAGCGTTGCTGGTTCTTATAGCAGTGATTTTGGAGTTAGCAGGCGGCATTTACATAATTGTTCACGGAACTGAAAATTCCCAGTTGACCCCTTGGCTTGAGGGCAAGTTCAATAGGCTTATTATTGACTCCAACTACAACGACAGGGCAAACAAAATCCTTCAAACCGTCCAGGAAAAAGTAACTCGATGAAAAATGGCTTTACATATTAATATTATTTAAGTTATGATCATAATGTTGCATTATACTAAAATGCATTGTGAACTGAATTATATAGGTTGGATGCTGTGGAGCTCTGAGCTACCAAGATTACGACAGGAACCGGCTGCCCATCTCGGATTTTTGCAGGGACAAGATAAGCGGAAATGTGTTTCAAGATGGCTGCGTGAAACGATTTTCCATTTTTATTGAGAAAAGATCGGGTTGGTTGTCAGGAATCGCGTTGTTCATTGCTTTCCTTCAGGTACTATTTTATGGTGACCCCCATGAACTATTCCAACTTCAGCCACGTTTTTACCCCGCAGATTAACATTCATTATTCCTCTTTCATCAGATTATACTTGTTGGTTTGACATTCTGGCACTGGAAACGAATTAGAGAGGTGGATGACGAGGACTATCCTAGGAAAGGATACTATGATCCTGTTCCCACCAAAACCCGTTAATTTTTTTTAGTTATGAATAATTAAATTACTTGTTTTATCATGTTAGATCTAAATTTAGGTTTCTTCTGTCATTTCATGTTTGTATAAATGAATACGCACATTATTATTTTATTACCTTTTAATTGTTTCTTGAAAGTATATACACACACATCCAAGTTTTACAAACTACATACAATTCAATCCGTTGAATAACAACATGACACACTTTTGATTGACGAACCATCAAAATATGCATTTTGTATGCCGTACAAAAAAATTCAATAAAAATTATAAATTTAGTTACCTCCTAGATTTGTATCTCCTTCGCCTTCACAAGTTGATGAAATCGAATGTAGGAAAATTTAGGAGTTGTTCATAATACCTAGTTAGTAATCCAGTTATGTGATGTCATAACACGGGCACGTAGTGTATTGTTATGTCGAGGCATGGAGAACCCAATGCTGATTCTATTCGTGTATGCATAGCACAGTAGTCGTGGTCGTTAACATGGACTAATTGGCTTTTATGTGTTTTATTTCTATAAAAGGATGTCCCTTCCATTTCTACTGATGGCATATCTATATCACATTTCATAGGATATCCTTAAGAAGCACTTGAACTTGAACTGTATTGATAATTATCTATTGCAGACATTTTACAGACTCATGGGTTATATTATAATAGCCTTCGTCCGTGGGAGTGGTTCAACTTGCTATCCATATTAGATTATGATCATGTTTATGCTAAATATACAAGGTGCTAAAATCGTTATAAGTGTACTAATAATGTGAAAAAATCTTATGTTGTGCTTCACTATAGATGTTTCTGAAAGAGTTTGCTTTAAAATCATTGTAAGATTATTTAATGCAGCGGTATTAAATACGAAATTACAACTGATAACCGTTTACTTATCATGAGTTCCAATAATTCAGTTACCCCAACCAGTTAGATTGGTTTTGGTTGTGAATCACAATTTTTCATCATCCTCCGGAAGTACATATTATGCGCATTGACATTGGTACGTTTATCGTCGGTTTTATTTGTTTTTTAACACATAAAATATTTGTAGTAATGCGTCAATGCAATCCTGAATATTGCCGTAGGTGCAAGGCAAGGTGTCAACCACCATAAAGCTGCAAGGCTATGTGTGTGGCTGTAGCGCAAGTCAATTAATATTTCCTTCTTTGTCATTTATAGGTATCATATAGTATTCATGTATGGTGTACAAAGGTTGATGCAAAGCGGTACAAACAAGACAGTTTCTTAGGTCAACAACATTTAGCAAGTGTTTGATAATATGAATTGACAATATCGGCAATCTTGTCCATTGCAGCATTGAGGCAAAATTAGATTATATCCAGACGTGAACGTGCATACAATAGGCCTGTTTAGCCTTTTAGATTTGTTCTAAACTGAAAAAAACGTACTTGTTGATGCACGAAGTTGATAGATTTAAATTTATTCCATTGCATAAAATGGCCTAAATATTTTTGGTGAAATGCATTTATGGAGGTATGTTAGACGGAAACTAGAAAATCGTATACCGAATGAAATCTTATTGAAGGTGACCGAACTTTGAATGCGAAATGGATTTAAATTTTCATTAGTCGTTGTATTGGTTAGCAATATTGGCCTAACCTGAACCGCGTAAGTTACCGACGAAAAAAAATCAGTTTTCAACTAAAAAGAGGGGTTAAGTCTTAACCGTTAAGGAACCTCATCCCCTACCAACCGTACAGCAATGAGAAAGATAATCCTGGATAAGGACAATATAATCGAAAATATTATGCAAACTACGGTAAGGAACCGATAAGGAACACTACGGTAATGACGACTTTGGATTTTTTTGGTTAGGTTACATTATAAATACGGTAAGATAAGCATTTTCTTATCCGTAGAAGGCGTTAAGGTTTACACTATGTTTACCTTAACACAAAAATTCATCGACACAATAAGCACGCTAGCGAGCGATACTCTACTAGGATCACTATCACGCAATATGATAGAAATGTTAGTATTTGTTTTAAACCGCAACACAACCTTCATAATCAGACAATGAGATAATCTTGCGAATTTCGTGTTTTAAATGATTGTGAATGTTCACATACCCAATACAAACTAACTTAACTGCATTCAGCACGCATCTGTGTCAAGTTTCAATCGCTCAGTCAGTAAAATATGGTTCACTCACGTTATGATATTCCATTTCAATTGAGCCGGTGAGAAAAGGATGAAATGGAAGACTTGTACCTACCTGAACACTTGGGCTCATTCATGCACACAATAGAAATAGCCAACAAGCACACACATACATTAACATTTTTACTAACACTAATATCGTTTAACTAATAGCTTTAGCATTGCACTATTATAGTGGAGGTGCAATTATGAGCATCAGCATTCAAACCAAGCCACAAACAACTTCTATATTCTATCTTCACTATCCAATCCAAACGTGGAAATCTCGTGGAATGTAAAACCATATAATTATGCAGTACCAAATCGACAAACATTATCATTAGTTTTATACTGCCGTATTGTTCATTTACACTCATCGCATCATCTCCGTCACTTGTTTTCTTTGGGATTAACTCTAGTTAGCGTATTCATGAAGAACTAGTCGTAAAATCCGTACTGTGAAGTAATTCTACATTTTTAAGTTACCCAGAAGGTTGTTCCGTATATAAAAAAAGAACAATAGAAGGTTGCTTCTTCCGTAGATCATTCTGCAACGTAAACATTAGTCATCTTTAGAAACGGAACAACCTATAAAGTTTGAGCTCAATAATATGTGCATATATGAAAAGTGGTAGGGAGTTGTGCACATGCACGATTTACTAATACGCAGGCATGCCGGTTTCAAAAGACGTTCAGCATAAGTAATTCGTTGCAACGAGCCCTTTGTTAAATAATGATTTAAAAATGTTTAGCTATTTCAAAGATCTGGTGACGGTGTATACGACCGCCAGACTTGTTCGTATCCCATCTCCCTTTATTGCAATTCTGTATTCATTGTTGGTGGTTCTGGTGTGGTGTTCTTTTCTCGGAAGGTGAGCTTGCATCATCTAAAAGTTTTGTTCGACTCATGCTTTACTTTGCATAAAGTTGGTTTTTGTTTGATAAAGTTTTTATTCCAAAGTTTACATTTAGATATACGAAAAGTTTACCAATCAGAATGCCCGGTACGTGGTGTTGTTTTATCAAAAGTAAAGGGATTCGCTTCAACGGAAAACCTTACCGATGAAGACTTGGCGGTTGAGAATCCTCAGCTTTATCGAAGGACTTGGGATCAGGCTGATATTGTATATCCTGAGTATGGAGGGGAAGGTGAAACTGGGAGTTTTACGATTGTCACTAATCTAATCATTACTCCCAATCAAACGCTAAGTTCTTGTGCTGAGGTAACATTTCATACTTTAACTTCATCAACTCACAAGCACCTATAGTATACATTCCTTTTATATAGCAATTTTTGTTTTAATTATGAGCGTCGAAATGTACCATATACTTGTATTTAATATATTCTTAGGAATTCAGCTCGTCTTCAAAATGCTTGAAGGATTCAGATTGCCAAAAAGGTTATTGGTCACCCAGCACACATGGAGTGTACAGTGGAAAGTGTGTTCATCAAAATGGCACCTGCGAAATCAACGGTTGGTGTCCCATTGAGCGTGCAATTTTACCTAGGTATGTATAATCATAAAATGCACAAAAATAAATAATATAGATCTACCCCTTCAATAACTGTGCAAGTAACTTTGATAGAAATGGACTTAAACCGCTGCTGGAAAATGTTCAGGACTTTACAATTATGCTGAAGAACACGGTCGAGTTTCCAGACTGTGGCGACCAACAAGGGCGAAATCTTCCGCATAATATTACAGCTAGTTATCTTAAGGAATGTACGTACCACAAAGAGACTGATCCGCTGTGTCCAATATTTAGAATAGGTGATATTATCAAATGGAGTGGAGACGAATTTTCTCGGGTTGCCATTAAGGTGTAATAATCAATATTTCAAATATAAAAATTTGAATTTGCAGGAATTTTTTAAATCTATTCTTATTGTTCAGGGAGGAGTGTTTCGCATTAAAATTTTATGGGAATGTGACTTTGATTTCGGACGCAGCGTTGACACCTGCAAACCAAAGTACGATTTTATTCGTGTGGATGACAGAGAAGCAGGTGTGTCCACAGGATGGAATTTCAGGTTAACCGATAACCCTGAATACATAAATGTAAGAAACAAATGCACTTTCAAAATATACATGTTTTGAATAAATAGGTCAGCAAACTATTACGGCGAAACGGAGCGAACACTCAAGAAGCAATTCGCCTTGAAAATTTTGATAAATTTGGAAGGGGAAGGAAAAAAGTTCAACTTTTTCCAGCTGGTAGTAACTCTTGGAGCAACCGTAGGGCTTTTTTCTGTGGTAATAAATCAATCCACTCAACACATTGACGATATCCGCCTCCTTATTCCAATATTCGAGATTCATGAATGTGTATGCTTTGAATTTATTGCAGGCTCCCTTAGTATGCGACTTTCTGGTCGATATATTTCACATTCTGGATAAGAAAATAAAATGTGGTAAAGCTTTTTACGACTTTGAAAATGAAATCTCGCCGCGATTCGAGGACCAGTCTCCTCCAGCAAATCCTCCAAGCTCGACAAACAAAAACGGGTCGACTCTGCAAGGCGTCACTAACAAAGCCATGTGCTCCAGCAGCATGTCAATAAACAACGAGTCTTTCAAGAACGTTCCTGAATAATAATGATTAGGCTAACCCATGTTTTATTTATTACCACATTCCGTTCGCGAAAACTACAGAAAATTTTATTATTGTGTAAGTTATTTTAGGAGATTTACAAAGAAAGTCGGCAGGACCAGGGAGTTTGTCGTTTGCCCTGTGTGTCATGCAAATAAAGTTGAATGAGGAAGCTCAGGAGGCTTGGTTGTATGCATTTGTAGTAGTATTTGTAATGAATTCATTCCAGAAACATAACATCAAATCAAAGGGCGACGTTGGGGGTATAGTGGGTTGCTGGGCAAATCGCAAAATAACAGTGTCATTTTGAATGCAAAATGCAAACTACGCTCTTTTTGGCTCTTTGAACCAACCCCATCTCCACCCATTAGAACAAAAGAGTGCTTTACAGGATTAGCCTCCATTTCATTCCCTCCACTTCAGAGCTGCGAGAAAGGATGTAGAAAGCCATTCCGCCAGTGTAATTATTGTAATTAGCAGAAAACTCTAAAAAATGAGGTTAGCGTGTGTGTGCTGCTGCTGAGTTGCAGAAAGAGTGACTAAACTGGAGCATCATCATCATCAGCACTATCAGCAGCATCCATTCTTTTCTGCTTCATGTGGAGCTGGAGATAAATGAATGAACTGCAAGCAAGAAGCAAATATTTTCTTTTTGTGTTTTAGTCGATGAAGTAGGTATTATGAAACGCGACATTTTCCACTTTGCCCGTAGGTCTACCCATATAGACAAAAAGTAAATAAAGTCTACTACATTATTCCATCCTGATGGGATGCTTGGAAAAAGAGAGGAAAAAGTAAACTCCGTTTAACTACTAAAGTAAAGTTCAAAGATGTCAAGTTTGCATTGGATTGGTTATACCCACACTTTTCACGTATGTTTCGACCGCCTCACAGTTGGGTAGGTGTTGTAGCTGCTCTAGAATAAACAGAAAAAAGGAGGAAATCGTCAGTCAACTTCTGCCATAAATCCTTCGAGTCTCGTTAGTAGATGTGTCTTGGAGAATTGCCTCCTGATGCCGTTCCTCTCCAGTTGCGAAAGTTGTTTTATCTTTCGACACGACTGCTTTGCATTGTATCCAAAGGTTTAAATAAAAGTTTGCCTTGGGCTGGTCCTGTTTTGGGCATATGGTGGTAGTCGTGTGAGGAAACTGCACACTAATGGATATTCATGCTTCCTTTGTTGTTCAATTTTACAAACCAACTCCTTTCAACATGTCGCGCCGTTGCCGAAAGAAAAACAAACATTTACAAACGCGTCTTGTGCGTCCCTTTTCAATTGTAAACTGGGAAAGGAGTCCGCCTTTTCCTGCTGGATTATTATATTTCAGAGACAAATGTGATTTGGGAGGATTGACAAAGGGAACCATTTCCCTCACGATATTAGAAACGATTTTTCTTGGCAAACAATTCTCAAATCTTGAAACCACAAGCTCGGATTTAATCCGGAACAACAACTTGCCATGTAATTTTTCATTCTATATGATACTGTTTAGTATTATTCCCATTATAATATCAGTAATACACTAGTATTACATATTATGTATGATCAATTTTCGGGGCTTCATCTTTCCACCGGTGGTGAAAGCCTTTTCATCTCCATCATCTTTCTCCATGTATGTGATCTGTACTCCTGCGGCAAAATAAATTTAGGCTTGAATTATCCTCTGGGATCATGCATCTCTCCAGAGCAAAACCATTAGCAAAGCCTTGTGACATTTTTGGTGATATTTTGCTTCCTTTCTGGAAATCCTTTCACTTCTCTCCTTTCCCGAGTTCTTTTTGTGACTCTGTTATAAATGACTTGGAGGCTGATGTGAAATGAAAGCTATCATTATAAATCCTTTCATTCCCCAATCTCCACCGCCACCTTCATACATCATCACATCATCGTGATCATCATCATCATGTAAAATAACCTGCAAAACGACACCAGAAAAACTGACGCGCTACCTACATTTTCCATTCTATTCAGCAGCTTCCATTTGCATCCAACATCCAAACTGCTCCTTTTTTCAGTCATCAATATTTTGGCTCCATATGACCCGATATTGGATACGAGATGCGACACTTTTGCATAGATGGAACATACTATCATCATATCAAAACTCGTAATAGATGCAATGCATTAGGTGTTTGATGCTGTGCACAGAAAAAAATATTGCTTCACTTCGTTTTTCTCCGTATGTTTCGATCCACACTCCACACATTCTCCCTTCAGTCTACTTGTCCCTTAGAGCACACTCCTTTTTATGTGTTTGAAGGTAAACCTGTTTTCAAATTACGTCTCCAGTTCGTGTTATAGTGTAATGCCAATACTACCTCCAGCTATACTCAAGGGTACACTGGAAACCAAGCATAAAACCGTCGAGAAAGAAATTGCATCATGAATATAATCTCATTTCTCTTTTTCCTTTCCCGTCCAAATAAAAGGAATAGCCCTTTAGTTCACGAAAAAAAGGCATTTGTATTTTGATCGAGGCATAAGAAAATGAAAATGCTGCTGACGCTGTCTCTTCATGACTGTGGCTGTTATTTCCTTTGAGGAAGAAAGGGTTCTTGAGACTTTGAAAACTAGATTGAAGTTCAGAAGAAAAAGAGTAGCAGCAGTTGTTGAATACAGATGGAAAAAGGAAAGTTTTGGGGGAAATCATTTGCCATAGCTCATAAAAAGGAATGGGAGTATAGTTGGGTAAAAATGAACTGTTATATTTTTATTGAATTGAATAAAATGGTTGTTGGGATTGGTCGTAATGAATGATTTTGGATGATGTTCAAATAATGCTCAAAGGATTGAAAAGTTAAATGAATTTCTTTTCTCTTGAGACAATCGTATAAACATACAATAGGTGGTTGTACAAGAAAATGCAATTTAACCACATTAAATGGAATATACGTGTATGCCTAAATGTCTACCATTTACGTACATATACATAAAAAAGTATGAATACCAATTAAACCTTGAGATAAATTGTTAGCAGAAATTAAACTTTATTTTTTAGCATTCAGGCTATCACACCGTACCTTCATTTCATTCATATTAGAGCAGGTTTTACATAAACTATTGATTAAAATGGTTGAAACGCTTCCACAGGAGCAAATGGATAATCCTAAAAGTCAATATATCCTTTCGCCCTGTTGATTCTCGTGTAATTTCACTAGAAATGTAAATAAAACGATTCGCGTGTGCATATCCATCCATACTCACGCAAGCCAAGATGTTGCCTATTTCTGAAAAAAGGGGTCAATTTTCATTGGGAGTTAATAATTTATTATATATAAGACAACCATGTACGGAGGGAAAATGGTTGACTGCTGCAAAAATTGAATACAAAAGAGATGGGTAGGATTTGCACGTCTGAGCTACACACGTATCCTTCTCCTTAATAGTCAAGTCTTTAGAAAAAATTACATGAAGGTAAAGGCCTGGCCTGACTGCTTTTCTAACAGGCATGGAAAAGGGTTTAAAATATCACTCAACTTTGTTTTTCTTGTATGAAAACCTAAACCAAAAAGACAACCCTAAGCAGCCATGTAATAATAATGGTAGTTGTAGTTTGAGAGTTGAAAAACGAAAGGGCTTTACTCTCTTCTTTCTCGCGTACGCGTTTTCACTACATCAAGGAAAAAAGAGGTGCATTGCAGTTTTTATTGCCAGTTTCTCAGCAAGAAAACGAGGTGCTAGGAAGCAATCCAATCCTCCGTTCTTCCTTGAGTACGGATTACTCTTTTTTCCAACTCTTACGTATCTCCTTGGCATATGGATATATATTAACAGGTCCAAAATAGTTTTTTATTCCCACAATGTGCTACCATAAAAAGGGAGAAAGCAGATAAATGGTAAGGCCAAGAGGGAAGGCTGCCGTGGGCTTTTCAAGGCAACAACATTGGTCTTGTGTTCGTTCGTTAATTTATATCAGAAAAGGTGGAGTGAATAAGGAGTGGAAAGCACCTTTTAATGTGAAAGATGGTACGGTAATCTCAGAACACAAATATCCACATCCACAACAAACACGCATCCAAGTACAATACAAACTGGACGGCTTTGTCATTTATTTCAATGTACTTTCTACTACACAGTTCCCATTTGCTCCTGTGATGTGCTCTTACTCTTCTTGAAACTTAATGGTACAGTTCTTGATTTTTACACATTATTGCCGTATACATTTGTAGGACGTGATGCGATACTAATAAGTATACGTATATACATATATATATATACTTATATCCACAGAATTGAATGGAATGGTCAGGACGGAAAATAAATTGAGTTAGAAACACTTGGCTCAGTCATCTCATGGTCACAACTGGAGGAGAAGGTGAGTGATGACTTTTAAGGCTAGAGTTCACATTCCTGGAAAAACCCTTCGATCAATTACACCCCGTCTTTACAAAAGGAGGAGGTAGACGTGACAGACTCTGAGATTCCTGAAATTCCACGAAAGAAACTGAGTTCGAACAACAACCAAGCGCAATAGAATACTGCAGCGTGAGCATACCAATACACCAAACCAAGCGACACATGTGGATGAAATGAAAAGGCTAGATTAGATGTGTAGGAAGTAAGTAGGGAAATGAACTGGTTGATGAATGATAGTTGCTGATGCTCAAAGCACACTAATATCTGTCGAGAATAATGTAAATTTTGGCTGGAAGGACATTAGCCGAGTTATGGTCACGACCACGAGGAAGTGAATGGGAAGAGGTATGCTCCTTCCTTCGTGTCAGTTTCTGAAGCGAAAGTCATTGCTTATGTTACAGTTGACTGCAATACCTACTACAACCACTACGAACCAACAGATAGCATCTACTTTTACCGGTAGCTTGGTTTGGTTGTGTGCTGTATTTGTATTCTATTTAGGTTGACGTTATGTACTCTTATCACATGACGTTACTCGTTCCTTCTGTTGAGAACAAAATAAAAAGGACCCGCACATACTTATCTCCAGTTTTCAAGAGGAGCATGCTATTTTGCTCATTCTAAAAGGATGACAATGTTCTCCTCTCCAAAGCAAAGTATATATTGGCTTGAGTACAATAGGAGATTCTCATCTATTCAACTTCCACTTAAAGTTTCCCCTTTACCTTTTTGCCTACTTTTAACTTTTTTTTAAGCTGCGCTGTGTGATGTGACTCCATAGGAGTTTGGAATCCCCATTGTGTGCAATATAATTTTGCTGAATAACGCTGTTCATAATTTGCTTGCTGGGCTGCTTTCCCTTTGTGTTTCTCGCTTGGTGTCATTTCAATATCAGAGTTTCTCCAGTTCAACTTAAGCTGTCTGTTTTTTTGCCGATTCGCCTGTTCAAGAAATGGTTGGAGTTTACAGTTGAAAAACTGCATACTCACACCAATGCTATGATATTGGATAGGAGGGAAGAGAAACCAGCAGTTAGCTGTGGTGTACAACAGATACATGGCCACCCTACAATATTTATATTGCATATACACGCACACACAATAGAACGTTTTTTATGCATTCTTACATATTATATGAATCTAATACTTTGCGTCATCCCTTATTAGCTCTATATAGCCAGGCTATGATTCGGCTTCATCCGTCTGTCCTTTTTTACTTTTCATTTTTAAACTTTAAACAAAAGAACGAAGCTACAATAAAAGTTCACATTTTCATT
Organism: Orchesella bifasciata; assembly: GCA_034697805.1. NCBI lineage: Eukaryota > Metazoa > Arthropoda > Collembola > Entomobryomorpha > Orchesellidae > Orchesella > Orchesella bifasciata. The sequence continues at coordinate 19,785 of JAQGAP010001366.1, forward strand.
AAATACAACTCGACCTTGTAGTAAGCTCTTGATTCTACAACAATTATTCGTATTTCAAACAAGTTTTGAGTTACGCAGCAAGTTATAAAACTCGAGTCTCTAGATTTGATACTTGCTTCCTTCCGTTCAACTGCCTTCCCAGTGAAAATACGAGGATAGAAGTGGTTGGCGGCAGAGATCTGAAAGTAAGAAACGGACAGGGAGCGAGTGACAAAAGAGCAGAGCTGGAGCTGGAATGCTCTTTGCATGTGCTGCATGTACTCACAGTGTCACCAAACATGTGTGTCCCCAGATCCTGGTACTAACTAAGATAAGGAAAAAAGCTTTCACTACGTTCGCTTCGAGTAGTTTGTAGCGACATACATTACATTTATATTGCATTCCTTATTCCTTATTATCATCAACAGCTCAACACTCCCAACGAACTTCCAGCTCGCACACAACTTAAGCACTGGTAGTTGGTTTGGTAGTAGTCAGCAGCATCCACCCAATCTTCTCGAGAGAAGCAGAGGAAATCTTGCTAACGGCTTGTCGTTGTGTGGTCGTGAATGGGAAAAAGTTGGTAGGAGAAATAGGGAGAAATAGGGTACACAGCCCAAAGTGCATCTTTAAAAGGATGTGGTTGTTGGTAGTCTTCAACATTTTTTATTTCCGAGTTCCTACTGCTGAGCTGAGGGTATTGTGATTTCGGTTTGTGTAAGAAAAAGGAATTCGCCAGAGTACCTTAAGGGTACCCTGATCTCTATTTCTCATCTGGCTTTTTGTAGTGCTTGAAAACAGAAGCTGAAAATTTATTATGGGAAGGGACGGGTTAGTTCGAATAAAAGTCAGTACTTGCAGGTTGCAAGCTTTCTGATAAATTGAACTTTCT
>JAQGAP010001367.1:0-20640 GCA_034697805.1 Orchesella bifasciata
CATGCGGTTTTTTCTAATCGGGTTCTTTTGTCGGTTTCTACCAAGAAAAAAATACGACATAAAATGTCCGACCAAAGGCAATCTTAAACCACCGTGAGTCGTTGTCAAAATTGGTAATAATTCATTCCCACAGACTATTTATAATTTTACTCAGGCCCGCAACCACGGTTTGAAAACGGATTGAAAAGCTTTGTGAAATGAATTGAAACGCGTTAATTGAAATTCAAATCAATTCAAAATTAAATGAAAAATAATTTGAATTTCTGAATCCAAGCATATACAAACAAGAAAACTACAGAAATTTCCAAGTATATTTTCATGGTATGTTTGAATTCCACAGTAGGAAGTCTTTTTGGATGTATTAACTCTACAGACTACAAAATTCTAGAGGTTTTCAAACGGCTGGAAATATTCAGGTTACTATTATTAGGATATATTTGACCTAAAGTGTGTTTTATTTTAGCTACACTAACCTGCTTAAATTCCTGCTTAAATTCAATCCGCTCAGTCAGTAGATATCCAGCAATCGTTTGCTATTAGTTTTTTTCCGCAATATTAGTGAAGTAGCATGTATTCTTTTTCTTGCAGGGACTTAAGTTCATTCCAACTGTTGATGGTTAGTTTAAGTTGAGTTAGAATGTGTTATAGCTTATCAAATGCGTTTAGCTGTGTTGGGAATTGGGTTGCTTCTTTAAGAGTGACCAAAAACAGGCCTTAACTTTGAGCCTATTGTCTAGAATGTCTGCAGCCTGCAGCTACAACTCATTAGCTTAATTCCGATCTCCATTACTTACTAAATCAAAAAATGTGTTTAGAAGATAACAGGCTTGTATAATCCAACATTTTTTGACCAGGGATTAAGGATTAAGGATTAATTCCTGACATAGTCGGGATTAAGGATTACGGATTAATTGAGTAATTTTCCGCGTTAAGTTAATCCTGGATTGGATTAAAGTTAGTCCAGAAAGGCTGGATTAGGGATTAAGGATTAACTAATCGGATTAATTAATTGGATTAAGTACATTTTTTATCCAAAAATTCATATCTGAAAGCCTAAAATCGTGTTTTATGTAAGAAAGTGTTAAAGATTTAACTTAAAAATAATATCACGCTCATTGCAAAATACATTGATGAAAGGCGTTCAATTAGTTTATTCAGTTTGTAAAATGTTGAGTTAATCTTGACGCGTCATTGTGGTACATAAACAGATAGAGTTCAAGCATTTTGATTGTTAGCTGTAGTAAAGTGACAGTAATACAGGCAAAGTACAGTGAAACGATAGTTCAATCCTTGTGCAGCGTAAATTATTCAGATTAATCACATGTTGCATGCATATCTAAACGCTTAAAGGAAATGCAAGTGATTTAGATACAGAGTTTTCAGAAATTATTGGCTTAAAATGGAAAAATAGGTATAATAATTCTCAATTTTTGCGTACTATTGCCGTCTGATTAATCCCATTTGGGATTAATTAATCTGATTAATTTTAGTCGAAACACAATTACTCGGATTAAGAATTAAGTGATTTGGTAGGGATTGGTTCGATTAATGGATTAAGGATTAATTATGTTAAATTAACAGGGCTAGATTAAGGATTACGGATTAAAGTAATCCTTAATCGGATTAAAGGATTGAATTAGTTAATCCTTGGATTATACAAGCCTGGAAGATAATTATATTTTTATAATATCCCCTACTTCAATTTGCTGCTGTAGTCATATATTATTTGAATTTATGGTTTTTATTAACAAATTCACTCTAAACAATGTTAAGCCTAATATTTTCGGCTTATTCTTTCAATTATCTATTGCAGTACAGTTTTAAATCATCATAAAAATGAATGGAAAGATTTTCAAATTTTTAAACTCCTGCTCTTCTACTCAAATAGTCATTTCAAAAAAATTTCTACTGAGTCGAGTCGAGACTTTGCATATAGACTTCCAACAAGTGTCCAACAAAATATTTCACAAAATTTATTCTGGCAATGGATTCTTTAGCCCAAAAGTTGGATTCTTGAAATTGGGCATTGAAAGTATGATGTTTGTCACTAAAAATAGGTAACCGTGTCTTAAATACTAACGAGGGATAGTATAGCCGAGTTTGGCTCCGATTGACCCAAAATTTGGTAAGAATGTTCGATTTACGTGTCTTATCAGGTATAGTGAATACTAAGGCACAATGATTATTTTTGTCGATTTTTTGAAAACATGAAAAATCCGATATTCTTATGAGATTTAACATGGGGAAAATACGCCCTGTGTATTACGATTACGAGCATCATTAAGTATTCAGAATTCAGTATACCTTATAGAAATTGTGGATTCAAGAAACTAAAACGAAATTCGTACTTGTGTTACTGATTTTCTTAAAGACAGAAATACTTAATTTTACCAATGAGCGCGGTGAAAAATACTAACACTAGTTGTTGTCTGACACGGCCAATAATCTACAATATGTAGGAAGTCCTTCAATAGTTTTCAAATCTGTAAAGTTTGAAGCTGGAGAAAGTCTATTTCCCTCCTTGCAAAAAAAGCCTTTGTTTTTGAACATGTTAAAAAATAACATCAACAAAACTGTTGGCTTTGCACTATGATTTATAGAGGTCAACTTTTTCTCGAAATGCATATTCGACCAGAAAATGAAAAAATTCAAGGATATTGAATTTGGTGTCGTTCTATAATGCATTTTATGGCGTACAAAACGAAAGAATAACTTTCGGATCCCTAAGAGGCCACCCAACTGAGGTATGCATAAAATACACTCATTTTTAGCGTGCACTCGTTATTTTGATCGTCTAAAATTATGTTTTGTGAAGGATTCGGGCCAAACCATCAAAAATAATAAAATTCATTCAATTTCAAACATTTTGGTCAAAAGGTGGTCGTGGTGAAAAAAGGAGAAGTGAGGCGGCCGCGAAGGGATTAATTAGGTGGTGTGAAAACCAGAATGAGCAGATTTCCAAGTTCAAAAGGAAGTTGAAGAGCAATGCCAATATCAAATAAATGAAAGCAGTTTCTCATCCAAAGAAGAAGGCAAAACGGGTAATTATTCCACGTAAATTTGGTCTTCCGTACGGAAAGTGAACTCCCATCCGAAAAGTAGGGAATGAAAGAGACAATTGCTACCTGAAAACAGAATGAAATAAGCTATGAGAATGCATTTGCTTGTTTTTATACTTTTACATTTCACTGTTCATGCTATTCAGCTTACTCATTCATTGAAAAGTAGTTAGGTCGCAAAGTTGATGAGAACCTTCCTAAGCATAAAAGTTTCTCATTGAACAATGTATTTTCTGTATTGTTATGGCATTAGGTAGCTATTAGATCTGACGTCGCAGCCACTTCAGCTCAAGTTTGTATTACATTGAATACTAGTTCCAAATGTGCTCTGTTGGCTCTCAACCAACTCATCATTATCATTTTCTCACGAGTAAAACCAATTCTTCGACTCACATCAAACCTCAACCAAAGTGGATTTATTCGTACGAGTGAGAAAGCTGATCAGTTTCTGGTTTTGCTCAGCTTCTGTGAGAACACGTTTTAAGACTGCTTTTCATGCAATCATATCATCAACAAATCAAACATTTTGCACATGTTGGATTTGTGTCAGGAAGGAAGTATTATAAGTAGAGCGTGAATCACAAACCGATATTTTTAAGTTACCCACTATTCCAGTTTTTGTGGGTTACTTTTTCTACTAAGGCATTATTGCCAGTGATGTGGGCTTTTTATAATATTCCGCACTTTGTAAATGAAACTCAAACGGGAATATATTTTGGGATGCTGTTTGAAACATGACGAAGCCAGATAGTTGAACTGCATGACTGTACTTTCAAAACAGTTGGAATGTGTCGCCAAACACCAGGACAAAAGGTGCCATTCTTACTTGACGGATGGGATTAGTAGACAGCTCACTAAAAGTAAGCTGTTCATTTTTAGTTTTAGTTTCATAATAAAAATTGTCACGTAATAATCACATTTTTTAAGGTTTTTAATCTAGAATTGTTTATTTTCAGCTCTGATTTGTTCAAGGAAGGTGATCTGCAGGCCAAATTCAAGTATGAGGCATTCCAGGAAGGAAAACAATTTTTGAATGCGGCAACAGCCTAGAAAATCCCAACTAATTGGGATGACAGCAAGATTGGATCATCACACAGGAGACTTATAACCCGAATCAGCATCAACATCCCTTAACGGCTCTTGCAAGTGATCTTGATGTAGAAAAAGTTGAACCTGAACACTTCTTTTCATTTAAAAATGAAGGGAAAATTTTCAACAAAAAAGAGTAAGCTACTGTCAGTCAGGGATCAGCGTGCAAATTTGCACTCCAGGATTGCTAATTTGCAATCCTTATTTGAACGAAAATTTGATATTTTTTGGTCGCGCGCATACTTGAGTGGTCACTGAATTAAAAATTGGTTTCTGAATTTACTCGATATTTAAGAATTTTTCACAGTGTGGAAAAAAAATTCACCGTGTGGAACTTGAGAAAATTAATTTTAAACTTACTTTTCTGAAAAATTAATTATCAGGAAAAATAATTTCAGGAAAATTTAGTTTTTTGCTTTCAAAATTATTTTAATTTACTAGTAGTTGTCATTTTTTCCAATTTTTTAAAATGTCTGGCATCGTTTTAATTAATTTTTTGCTTAAAGGATGCAAATTAGCCCTTTTAGGAGTGCAAATTTGCACTCCTGATTTTAGTAGGAGTGCTAATTAGCACTCCTGGAGTGCAAATTTGCATCTAGAATTAGATTTGAGACCAAAATTGCAACACCAGTCGTTTATATTGAGATGTACATACGTTATTTTGTATTGCACCAACTTCTGTTCGATTTCGAAAAGAACTACCACCAGATTTTTATAATGTTACATATTTTTTCTGAAATATGTATTTTTGAAATACCAACGCCATGTGGTGTCCTAACAGGGCTAGAATCGTAACTCAATATTTAAAAAAAATTATTCAAGCATTTACCTTCCAGAGATCCGAATTTCTAATCCAGGAGTGCAAATTTGCACTCCTGGAATGCGTTTTTGCACTCCTGGAGTGCAAATTTGCATGCTGATCCCTGACTGACTGTTGTCCTCATTTCCTGAATCTCAGTCCTTTCCTCAATGTTTTTAGCTACGTTGGTCACGTTTTATTTCATTTTGGTAGGAAATGGTTTAATTGTTACAACGTGCGTGCTTTTGTTACTTCAGAGCTTATCAAGTCTATTAACGCGATTATTTTCGTTTTGTTTTAGATTAGCCTATGCAGTGAAGTCAAGTCGGGTTTACTTCCATCTGACTCGACAGAATTAGAAAGCATCTGGAAACGATTTCATGATGAAATCCAGGTCATTGATGCAGAGAACCGCTTTCACAGAGTCAAGTTCCAACCTGCCGATTCCAATTTTATCGATGCTGGGAGTGGTTTCCTTGCTCCTCAGAAAGAGATATTGACATGAAGACCGTATATAAATGAAGGCTTGCAATTTCCTAGTTTTTATTTATCTCTTTGATTGATATCCAATTCATGATATATGACTCTATTAATTAATATTGTTCTCAACAATCAGGGCTTCCCCGAAGCAATTTTGATATTGCCAATTGCGAAAGAAGGTTGATGAGTCTGATCGAGCTCAACCCCCACCGAGCCAAGGAGCACCCAGAAATCGTCAAATTCAGCTGCCCAGCCTGTCCTCAACAATTTAGAAACGGAAATGGAGTGGATGAGAGCAGCTTACTTGATCACTTCGCGTCAATGCACTCATCGCACGCATGGAAATTCCCTTGTGAAGCCATGTCTTTTTTGTGCTCTCATTTTGATCAATATCGCTAGCTACCACGAAGAATGGGACTCTCACATTTTGAGCTACCACTTTCTCAACACCTTATTTCCGTGTAAAAACTGCAAAAGGTTCTTTTAAACGGGATTCCCTCGTCAACCCCACACCTGCATAAAAAAACAGCCCAAACCCGACAAAAAAATGTACAGTTGTTCAGCTTGTCCGAATCTAACTGATAAAATGGATGTTAACAAGTTTCAAAGCCATCCTGAATTCCGAGTTCTCTGCAAGCAGCATTTTCCGAAGACAAGGGGAAGCAGGCTCAGCACTGGAAAGACTGGCACAAAAATTTTCCTTTTGAGCAATATCTTTTAAAAAACGAAGGTGGATCATGCCCCCGCTCATCCAAAGAGCTTAACTGCTCTGTTTGCTGCAAGAGCTTCAAAACGTCACTTGTCTATTAAAAGGTAGGACATCAAATACTGATAATGAAGAAATATTGATTAATTTCATAAATAAACAATACTTTCATTAAAATTACAGAGTTCTTGGATGGGCCGTTACATGGATGTTCATCGCCCATCTCTCTCCTCCTTGTGCAAAGGAAAGGCTTGCAAATATGGTGGTCTCATTTGGAAAACTGGGGTTTACGAGAGAGGATGCATTATGCGTGAGCACAGACTTGTTTGGCATGGAATTGGGAAGATACTTAGATTCACTCCAGATCCAGCCCAAAAATCCTCAGCAGAATCAGTTTTAGGCTCAAATTTAGCAGAAATGACAATTGCAGGAGAAAGCACATGAAGCAGAGAGAACACGTTGCCGGAAAAAAAGCTTGACCTAACCGAGAAAAAAACTGGTAGCGTTTTTTCTTGCGTAACGTGTCCGCAACTTGCTCTAATGAGTCTTCCGCTTTCTCTTAACACGTTACCTTTCACCAGCGTAAGGAATCGGTTTTCATACAAACTAATTCATTAGCGGTTACAAGTATTACATTAGAAATTGAAAATTATATTAATTTTTACAGAGCAACCAAAAGTGTTCAAAAAAATCCTGCCTCATCCCAGGAAGCTGTAACATGTCACTGGAACAAGTATGACGTAAATTCTGCCAAGTACCCGTGTTCCCCTAAAAATAGGCAACGTTTGAGACTCTTGGGAATGCCAATTCTGTGATAACAAGTTTTCCACTGATGACGAAAGGTAACTTCATGACGCAAAATTCCACAGAAAGGGAATCCAAGACGGTTAATTTTTGTGCCAGTTATCCAAAATCATTCTGTTTGAGGCTCAACTGGCAATCTGTGGCGAATGTTTTGACGGTTTCATAGCCATATTCTCTCGTCTTCAGGTTCACGTAGAACACAAGGTGGAAGGAAAATACTTTTATTCCAGTGCTCCGTCTGTTCGGGTAGCGTCAAACAACCGGAGGAGTTTCACGCTCACGTCAAAGATCATTATCAACAAGATTCCCGTCTCGTTGTAATATGCGACGTTTGTGGATGGAGCAGTGGGAAAAATCAATCCGGAATAATATTTCATCTACATATATTCATGCAGCGTGGGTTTTTGCCTCCGGAAAGGGTTTCCAGTGCTCAAATGCGATGTGAAGGAAATGCTTTTCCAGCACTGAAGCCGCAAAATTTTAAGGCTCATAAGAGAAAACATCTTCAAACCGCGGATATACCGTATCAACGCAAAGAGTGTGGAAGGGGGTTCTTCTGTGAATGGAAGTTCGAAATACACATGGATATTCATAAGAATAGGGAATGGAAGCCATTTTGATGCTGACTCTGTGGGAATTCATTTTCTGGCAAGATTAATTCGTCGCTAGATTAATTACATGTTTTGCCTAAAAGGATACAAAGGAGTTGCACTTTTCCTTGAATTCCTACTTTTAGTGAGGAACAACTTGCCAGGGCTGGGAACTAATCTAGATTACGTAGTCAGATTACGTAATCTGAATTAGATTATAATCTGTAATCTATAATCTCTTGAACATTTCTTAGACTGCTTAATCTTTAATCTGTAATCTCTGGAATGATTTTTTACAGCTTAATCTTTAATCTGTAATCTCTGAAATCAATTCTCAACAGCTTAATCTGTAATCAATAATCTTTAGAATTTATTCTAATTCTTAATCTGGTAATCTCTCAATCAGATTACGGTCCTTTATACAAATAACTACATTTCTTAACGTAAGCTAAAGTTTGTCATGTTTTATTACCAAATCGCCGTTAATTTCCTTGTCTGATTATCTGTTTGCAGGCTATATAGAGGCTTGGCTCAGACGATTCGATGAAAATTTGTTTACTTTTTATGGTAAACATTCTCAAGCTAATAAAAATGTGAGTTTTTATCCCTAAAAACTTCTATTTTGAATGGAACATTTAAATGGGCTATTACTTTATCTTGTTATTTAGAACGTTCGACTTTTAATCAAAATTCTAGTAGAGTGAAATCGAATTCCATAATCTTTAATCTGTAATCTTTGAGATCAGATTAAAATAGCTTAATCTGTAATCTTTAAGCTCGAAGACCGGATTAAATTAGCTTAATCTGAAATCTTTAACCTCGGAGATCAGAATAAGAGCTTCAATCTGTAATCTGTTGCACCATTTTGATTAATCTTCCAAGCCCTGCATGTAAGGCATGTGCTCGGAAAATCCCGTTTAAATCCAACACACGCTCATGAAAGCAGCTACTAAAACTTGGATTCCCACAAAGGTAAAAGATTATGGAATGCCGAGCGTTTACGTGCATAAAACTTGAGAGGAAATGCATATATCTTGTTCTTTCTGACTGTCCGTTTTCTGAAACAACGTTCTTGTTTGTGGTTTTACATTTCAAATGTTCATTCATGAACATTCATGAACAAATGTTCAACATGTTTCTTATGGAGCAGGGATGGTTTCAAAAGCTTGGATTGTAAAAAACGATAATTTTAGCACATTTTATTATCGCTTTTAACTGTATAGTACATCAAATTAGGTTTCATTTATCTACAATCACGGTTACAATACAAAAATCATTGTATTATGTATCTGTAATTTATGCAAAGAGTAAAAATAGAAATAAAAATTCCTTTGGGTCTTCCATATGAAATGTTCATGAATGAACACAACGTTCAACAATGAACGTTACTTTTTGGAAAATGGATAGTCAGAAAGAACATGACTATTCATTTCTTCTCAAGTTTTATGTATTGTACATAAGCGCTCGACATTCCATAACTTTTGTGTGAATCTAAGTCTTTGTTGCTGCTTTTATGAGCATGTGTTGGATTCACACGCGATTTTTCAAGTACATGCTTTGCGCATGGAGACATTTTTGTACTTACTCTGTCTGCCCATGAAGTTTGGCTAATCAAAACTCTTCGTAAGGTTTTACGGGATCAGGTTGTACGAAAAACAAAGACAATTTGTTCTGAAAGACAATAACATACAACCTGTAGTAAATCAAATACCAAACACTGAGCAATGTGATGAGCTCATGAAACTTGAGAGAACCTCTCGTTATGTATCTTAAATGTTGGGAACTGTGTAGATCGAGAGCTTTTTTCTTCAGCACGTGAATGAATGGGAAGCATGCATATAAACAAAAAGGCTTGAATCTTACAATATAAAGCAATATAAATCAGTCTGATGGGATGCATGCAAATAGATGACCGGTTAAATTTTTTTTACGAACTTCAGCCAATAAATAGAATGTCATTTGATGCAGGAAGCCCTTTTTCATTTACTTATTTAGTACAATATAATAATATACTTTTCACCTTTTCACATTTATGTAACACATCCACTTCTCGCGATTGTCATGCTTCTGCTCATCTGATTTTTTTAAACCTTAGTTTAACTCAAAATATAGCACGTTGTAAGCACTCAAAATATAGCATAAATGATCAGTTTTGGCAACTCCTTTTCTTCGTCTCGTTTTGTGGTTGAGGTACAAGCTAGAAACGTATAAGTTCTATACAGTGTAATGCTTGCAATTAGTATTTCTTGGTGTCGAGGGCGGTAGAAATGTAAAGGTTGTTTTTCTGAGTTGGTACTACTTTGTTCCTGATTTTCTTGTTTTAATCTATACTATTGAGAAAAGGGCAAATCCAGGACAGCTGCAGAAAGGGTAGAAGTCTGGTTGTTAAGAAGTACTTTTATAAAACCAAAAGCTAAAACTACGTTTCAATACATTTCTATTATTTTTATAATGTTGCTTTTACGTGAAGGTGTTTTTCTGCCCAAGGAATTCCATCCATAAGCAGCTATATCTTACGCGATCCCCATTCTTGATATTCTCGTCGTTTTTATTGTGCAGCGAGTTGGTAGAACTGGTTTTTTACTACCTCTCTGACGAGGGGACCTCGCGAGTGGGACCTCATGGATTTGGCTTTTATAATTTTTACTAGCTCAGTTTTATGTGTAACTAATATAGTTAATTGGATTTTTGTAATGCTCACTCATTTCGGAGAAAACAATTGTTTTCGATTTTCCACTTGAAATTTTCTTATTGGAAATAACACCGGAAAGAGCTACAGCGCATCAAATGCATATATCGTTGAAACTACTCAACCGATTTACATGAAATTTTTTGCGTTGGAATTCCTAAAACTTTTCACAGAAACATTAACATCAATTTGACTCCGGATTTAAAATAGCCCCAGCTTTATTATACCTCTTACCCCGTCAATCAAAGTAATAGCATACCCGTACATTGGGTTTTAATTACTTGATTTGAATATAATTTTTACTTTTATTCTGTAGAAATATTTTGGAATTTCAATACAAAATGTTCATAAAAATTGAAGATATACGCATTTATGCATTTGATACCCTATAGTTATTTCCCGTGTTCTTCCTGATAAGAAAATTTGAAGTGAAAAAATTGTAAAAAAATTGTTTTCTCGAAAATGAGTGAGCGTTGGAAAAAATCCAATTAACCACATAAAAATGAGCTAATAAAAATAAAATGAGCCAAATCCATGAGGTCCAACTCACGAGGTCCCCTTGTGAGTACAATTGAATGTTGTGCTTACAAAGTAGTGAGTTCACATATCTTCCCATAATACTAGCTGGCAAGAAAACATTCAGTTTTTTACCTCACCGACATATGTTATGCGTCACTATTGCTAGTCGCATCGAAAATGGACTCAGGCTTTGAACATACCTAATTCAGGTGGAAATGTTTTTAATCTATTACAAAACTTGCTAGTTCTCCTAAAACAGTTTAATAATTACCAGTGCTCAGTTTAAAACGTTACCTGGTTTCTCGTTTCAGTAAATATAATCAAGTTTAGTGAAGGTAAGAAAACATTGCAGTTATACGAAGAGTTTAATGATGATAACCAGATGCCACTTTCCTTAAATTCACAGGTATTTAAATTCAATCACAGGTCTATATTAGTGACTTGAGCAACAGTGACGGGAAAGGTTGTCCAATAATCAAAAAAAAATCATGACTGTGAAGCTAGAACTTATGTAATAAGTTTAAATCAAAATGTTCTCAATTCAATTTTTCAAATAAAAGCAATATGATAATCTAAATTGATAATGCCATGAAGAGAAGATACTCTCCTTCTGGTCCTGTTGGAGTTCACAAAGGAGGCTGGGAAGAATAGTTTGTACCTGGAAAGTGACCAGGTTTAAAAAAACAAGCCGAATTCTTGGAAAAATTTGAGCTTCCATGCGGCAAGTAAGTTCTAATAGTACGTTTAATATTATTTGATTTATTTTTGGTTGAGTTTTGTGAGATATGCTAACATGTTTTGCATACTTTAATAAATTTCATGATGCTTCGTTGTATGATTGAATGTCGCTTATTTTCTTTTTAGAATTTTCAAATCCAGGCTTGGATCTCCAAATAAAGTTTCTCCCAATTCCCTCACTGTTACAAACAAGTTAGTTAAACTTCACGGAAAGACATTTTTAACTTTATAAAAAATTATTAGTGGAGGTAAACTGCAGCAAGTTTAATTTTAATTGATTCGCAGCGCCTTCCATTCTCATACATTTTGGTCAAAAGGCATGATTCAGAATATAATAACAAAAAACGTACGCCGATATTTACATTGATTACCTGTTATTTATTATCTAGATTGGTATCATGAGAAATGGTGGTTTATTAACTACAACACTCCAGCAAGTCTGACGCGAGCTTTAACTACTGAAAAATGTTTAAGAAGGCCAAGCAGAAAAGTGCTTTGAGCTGATGTTATTACTTCAATTAAATGTTTCCAACATTGGACCCAGACATGTCCCGTTGAAACTAGCTCGACGCATCTATCTATAGATGCTTCACCCATACCTCAACTAAGGATGGTGGCATACTTGATTAGGCTACATTTTCGTGTTGCTGTCGTTGTTATTGTTTTATGCTGGTCTGTCCTTTTCCATGATGGACAAACTTCTTTCACCCAGCATTGGTAAACTTAAACGATAATTACCAATGAATTCTCCGTGTTTTCAAGCCCCCCATTCTGAATTTTTCAAAAATTTAATCGAAGGCGTATTAGATAGGTGCCAAGTCTAATAAAAGAAAAATTAAAACGCAAAAAACAACAACAACTAAAATTAGCCTAATCATATATGACGCCATCCTTGGTTGAGATCTGGGTGATTCATCTATTGATATATGCTTCAAGCTACGTGTACTTCCAGTGGACGACATTGGAAGTCTGGTTGGACCTGATTTGGCCCACACAATGAATCAGTTAAATTGAAATCTGCATAGAAAAACAATAGAAAGTAACAGCTGCTGATTTTTTAAATGCTGCCGTTGTCATAAATTTTGATGACATCGCACTTAACCATTTTTAATGCGAGCCAACAATACTTCAGAACTTGTTATGACGGTTCAATGGTTCAATATTGTGCGACAAGAAACAATGTTTTACAGTATCAACTAACAAACATATGTATTTCCAGGTTGCGCCAAGTCTCTTCAACCAAATTTTGTTTTAGCTAGCTTCTGAAATTTTTTTATAATTTGCAAGAACTGAAGGTATTTAAAACGTTTTAGTAGTAATTTCTTTTCCATATTCAACATGAGATTTTGGAATTTTGGTGTCTAAATGTAAGATGTACAAAAATAGAAGTAGTATTATGTAAAATGCAATGAAAAAGATGCACAACGGTGTTAGATTTGGAATGAAATTTTTTGAACTTCTCTCGAACTTGAACGTCTCAACGGGATGCTGAAAACTTGCTAAAGGAATTATACGATTTACTTTTCGATATGCAAGCTAGAAACGAAATCCAAACTAATGACGTAAATCGTGTAAGTATATTTTTGTGATATAAACAATAATATGATGACGTTGTACTTTTGGGGAGTAACAATTTTTTTGTAATTAGATTATTGCATTCACTGCTAATTTTCAAGTGTTTTACAGTTAATTGCTGCACATTGTAATATTGCAGTCAACCCGTCAATAGTTATTTATATGAGTCAAATGTTGTTTGTAGAATATGTCACGTTCTTGTTTTGTTGCTGTGACTTTTTGTACTGCATACTTCTTCATTACGTTAAATTGAATCTTTTCAAACGAACGGAAATATTGTTAAGTTGAGGTAACAAATTCAGTGCTACTTAATTTACAAAACTACGGTTTTTCCTATCATTAAAGATTGCAAAAAAGCTTTTTATAATATGAGCCGTTTTGTATGCATTGATAATATGGTTTAAAAGCTTGTTTATGGAACCTTAGCAGCTAAACGAAGTAAATTGTGCGTGAACTTATTACGAAATTTCAAGTCAAAAGCTTCTGCGTGGATCATGCGATTCTGTTTTTTTAATTCCTACAAAACTACAGCAAAAAATTTTAATCGGTATTTTTAATCAGTATTTTTAATTAGATTTCGATATTCAACAATATAATTTGAAATGCTTAAGCATATGTTAAGGTTGCTGTTCAAATTACCTTCCATATAGTTTTGTCTATATTAATAAATATGCGGTAACGTTTACCGCTCGATTATTGGATTTTGCAATAATGTTTCACAAAATATCTGTATTGCGATAATTTATGTAATATGGTCATTTATTACCCCATATAATGTATAAAATAACTTTGAAACAAATTAAAAACAGCTCAAATGGATAATATTTTCTGTTAAATGGGCTATTTGCTCAAATGCGGTACGATCATTGGTTCTTACGATACTTCAGTCATGTCAGTTTTAGGAATACAGTTGAAGAAGCAGTTACGTTTCCAAGCATTACCTATAAATATCGCCACTGTACTTTTGACATTATTGGCTAAAACTATATAATAATTGATAATTGAAAAGCGTAACCGATAAACGTAATCCGTTTTCTGTGGTTTTGAGATAACTGAAAATTTAAAAAATAACACACTTCTTTCAAAAGGCACGGAAGATTTACCTGTGTAATTGGCATTTGAACTTCAACCTAATGTTGCATGGAAAACCAAGCAATAAAGTGCATGCCACGACGATATACTCACGTTGAGCTTGTGAGTCTGTGTTTATAAATGATGGGGAAAAATCCAAACAACAAAAGCATCCTTGTGATTACTATTACCATTTTTTGCAGCAGAGCTGAGCTGAGAGTGTGTATGAAGGAGTAGTTTGAACATTTAATATATCTTGTTGTGTCTGTCTAAAAAAAGTAGCAATCACTTTTCAATTACCATCCTATGTAAATTAAGCCACAATAATGATTTATTTTGCATTTGATTTATTTCACAATCTTTTTGATATAATGTGCATAGTAGACATACAAATTAACAGATTAGAATAATTTACCGAATTTTCAATGAAATACTACAACAAATACTATTGCCAATTCGCTCCCGTATACAGTCGTTTTTTTAATTTTTATTTCAGTGCGACGTTTGAGCATAAACTCATTCATCCTTAGATTCACTTGCCCACTTGAAATGCCATGAAGTAAAAACTTGCAACCAACCGCATTCAGTCAATAAATATCACTGTTGACGCATTTCTGAGCCAGTAGCTTACTGTATGAGTAAGGCTCAAATGACATGAATAATTCACTAATCGACCTATTTTTCAGCTATGAATGCTAACAAATTATTTGCTTCTTTTCTCTGATTACAAAGTCTTTAACTGCAGCTGCCACCCGATCATGGTTTTGGAAACTGCTCAATAAAAACCGCGTCCGTAAAAAAGTATCACATTTATGAAAATACAAAATCCAAACTGTTCAAAAATTAGTAGACAATCTGAGACAGAATAATAGCATGAAATAATAGAACAATATGAAAAAGAAGCTTCCCTAGAAAAATGTTTTCGGGTTTCACACAAATATATCATTGATCATCGGACAATGCTCGCAACTTATGTCATACTCTCAGATAGAATGGTTAATCAATGTTGCATACAAAATTTGCTTTAAACATGCAAGTCAGTTTTGCAACTTGAGCCAATGCTCTCCGACGACACAATTCATGAACTCTTGGCTCAACTAAAATAAAAAAAATTTGTGTTTGCTAGCGGAATGAACACTTGTAGCGTTTTATTTGTTGGTTTTTGGTAAAATGTGATCATTTAAGTATAAAATTTATAAAGCTTTTGTGTCATATGTTGCAACTATAATTTGTACTAGAATGATTGACGATAAACTAAAACAGAACCAACAACACTGTGAACTTCAGAATGAAATGGTGGACAGCTGAAAATACTTTTCTGCTTGATAGTATTTTCATATTGTTTATTCTCTTGAGTTTTTTATGAACATTTCGTGAACTTCTATGATAATTCGAGGTAAATTACCAAAGAATTTTTCAATCTGCCAACTATTCGGGAGTAATCTGAGCTTGCTATACACGGCTAGCCGCAACAAAAAATAGCTCCTACAAAAACCTATTTAATGGGCAACTCAACTAAAAACATAAGTTTCTGATTCATGTTCTACTTTCAACAAGTGCGTCCACCGGCTTGAACGAATGCTCGGCTTAGGTCGCTTTCAGAATCTACTCGCAATCATTCACCGTTCATTTGAGTTAGCCATGCCGGGTTTCTTCATGATATGATTGAATAGAAAAGTGTTGAAACAGGTTTTCAAAGATGTTCAGAAAGGCCAAAACAGGTCAGCTTACGTACTTTTGCAAAGAAGTTAGACTCGTAAATTGGTTGTGGCTTGATATGAGTCGAAGAGTTTTACTTTAGTGATGGTGAAATGATAATGATGGGTTGGTTGAGAGACCACATATCACTATGACTTGAGTTGAAGTGGATGCGACACCAGATCTAATAGCTACCTAATCCAACATGAATACAGAAAAATTCTCCCATATTTGTCGATGAAAAAGTTTTCTGTTAAGGATAATTGATACCAACCTTTGCGATCTAACTACTCTTGAATGAGTTCACTGACCAGCTTGAAAAGTGAAATGTACAGTATATGATAAAGCATCAGCATTTTAGTATTTAAATAGCAATTGAGTGGATGCACCAGTGAGCGAAAACACAAGAACATCATGATTTCGTATGTGACTTTTTAAAACGTGACTCAAACATTAAACTGCAATTTCAAATAGTCCGGGAAATGGGCAAATGTGTGTTAAATTTATCACTACCAGCCACTGGATAGACGGACTAGCCTTGATCTGTCTTCAAATATTATGAATGACAAATTATTTGCAAAATATGGAGTGGATTACTGTTTCCAAAATAAATTAAGAGCGTTTTACAATTTTCTGGGTAAAATTGCCGTTAATACAAATGGAACATTGTTCGGTTAGGTTTGGTAGGTACAAATGTAAATGTTTTAAAATCTTATGCAACTATGCATGAATTTCATAAATCTTTAAATATGCCAATGGAATATAAAATTAAAACGTATTCTACTTGTAAAGTTTGTTCATGGAATAGAACTGCGTTTTAGAAATAACTTTGAACCGATTTACGGAAAGCCATTCGTATTACAAACTATAAAAGTGTAATAGCACATCTATCATGCTACTACGTCTACAATTTGCTGTACCGTTTGTGCGATGCTAGATTTTACTAATAGAATTCACGGCAGTTCATGCAGTGTTCCAACAAATTTTAAGCATAGTTGGTATTAAAGATGAGCATAGTCAAGCAGCGTAATTGGAGAAGAGCAATATATTTACATATATGGATTTCTGGCAGTAGCGGATACGGCTTTATATCGTGGGAAAATATTCACGACTTTCAGGAGTACCGAGCTTTGCTTTGCCAAATATTTCGATGTGGATATATACGGCTCAGCTCACGTACCATTCCTCAGTTCGCAGTTTGCTTCATTACGAGGTACGTCTTGTAAAGTGCATTTGGATAGTAGCGACTTGCTACTACCGACTTATTCATGACATGACTGCTTGTGAAACAAACTTATCACGCATACTTATCATGCACAGTTGCCTGCTATTTTCCAAACTTTTTTGCAACACATTTAACTTCCTCTGTAGGGAAGGCTGGATGACACTCGGATGATTACAAAAATAGACTACAGATAAAACATCATATTGTTTAATTACAAATGCCCCTAGTAATTAATTTGCAGTAGTAATGAGGAAACAAAGTATCACGACAATCTCATTGACTACTTCTTAACGAGCATTTGCAATGTTTGCTTCACATTTGGTTTGTATCCGCAGCAGGTGCTCCATTTATCATAATTGACTTATGTGGTCAGAAAACGCTGTCTAGTAAACATCCTCAGTTGAAATAAATATTGAGCTCACCGGTTTCGTTTGAACGAGTTCATTGAGAATGAAATGAAGTTACATTTATTCTAAAAATGTAGCAAAGTAACCACAAGCATTCAAAGATTACAGCAGCTTACGAAACTGGTCTCCGGTTTATCTTACATGAAAATTCTGAGACTGACGCAAAGCAAAAAGCGAGTTGTTGAAACCTGAAGTACTTGATTTATGAGTGGATTATGTATGATCAGACCGTCACACTAACCGAGACCAGTAAAACTGAAGTTTTCGTTTAATTGGCTGCTTTGTAAAATCCAGCATTGAAATATAATGAAGTCTTTCAATAATAATTGCCCAATAGTTGAATGTCATGTGAAAACACGTGTGGAATACCATCATAAGGAAATTGTTATTTCGTGCAAAGCCAGTCGGTGTTTTGCAATCATCAAAATTCATGCAACTTATACTACAAATGTTTACAACAATACATTCATTAAGGGAAATAATAATTTGGAGCTTCGATAAACTGCTAATCAGAAAAATATGAATTCATGAAAACATGTAATCATTCCTCCAAATACGTAAGCTGTTTTCCCTGTGTATGCGAGTTTAATTGTTTCGTCTTTATAAAAAATATAGGTGGTACTTATTAATTTCATTCTTTGCTTTCAACCGAGGTCGTTTTCAGTTTTGCTGTAAGAGCGTGATATCTTGTAACAGATTATTGCATTCTGAAGTTGAATTATTATGTATCTCGTCAAGTTCAAATAATGCCGATTATTTAATAATGTCAAATTATCTTGGTTTGTGGTGTTTTCTGACAAAGTTGTATTTCATCCGAAAGTAGCCATATCAGAAGCAAACTCCAACTGCTTATCAATAAGTGCCAACTACCTCATTTTTTTTATTGCACCAATGTCATGCAGTTGTTATTTGTCTGGCAAAACCACATTTCCTACTTCGGTTTATTAAGTTTATCGTGAGAAAAAATATGTAATAAAACATCACTCTTGTTTATTTGAATCTCGCCTTCATAAATGCACATTGTATACGAATGTGCATTCACGAAATAACCGAGACTTACATTCATTTGTTTTAAACTATACAAGTGATGATACCTTTCATGCGGAAACCCCAGATTGTCGCACGCATAAAACGTAGTCAACAACACATTTAGACTGATGCGTACAAATTTAGTGTAATCTATTTAACTAACATTCGGGATTTTATTTAAACTACGCATTTTTACGATCAATAAAAATATATCGCTTTTCTTATTATCTTCCACTATGCTCAAAATTAAATCTTCGTATATTCTCCCACACGTGTTTTCACATGACATCCAACTAAAAGCAATTATCATTGAAAGAATGTATATACCTATCTTGGATATTACAAAGCTGCCAATTAAACAAAAACTTCACTTTTCCTGTTTTTGTTTAAGTGAAGAATAATTATCAATAAATCCTTTTAATGGTTATCACGTGTTTTCGCAAGGAAAGTAACGAAACGAACTTAAGTTTACATACTAAATTTATGCCTTAGTGCACATTGCGATACAAAGTTCCTGTTTTCGTAACATTTTACTTTGTAAAATAGCATTCAGCTGTTAAAAAAACAACAATGATTCGTGATTGTAAATTTTATGCATTTACGCAGTGGAATATGTTTATGTTGGGTGTTCATGCGAAACAAGAACATGAATAAATGTAATTCTACGGGATATGATTTTAAAGAGTTTTTGCTAGAAAATATAATATCACACATAAGTCATTGATTGCAGGTGTACAAGCCGTAAAAATGAAAATAATTGGGGTAGTAAATTATTGGCACACGTGTGAGAAACAAAACAATAATACTAAGCTAAATGATATTGAAATAGGTTGGTAGACTTATTACGATGGGCTAGCGGAGCATGTCGGAAACAAACTTTAATTGAGTTCTGGAGAAAAAGAAGAAGACGCGAGTACGAATACTGTCAACTTTGCGGATTCCAGTTTTTCTTAGAATTGTATGCGAATTTAACTTAATGTAAGAACATCGGAATTACCCAACTATCACCAGAAAATGAACAATTTGAATTTGACGTAAATTTTACATAACTTAAATCAGCCCAGTAGTCAAAGCACGTCAAGAAAGCTGCAAAATTTTCTGTAATCTAATGATTGTCTCATTTACCAAAGAAATACGAACTTGGCACAATGTTTCTGAAAACTTATGCCATTCTATTGGTTGGCGGTGATTAGTTGATTATTCATTGAATTTTGCTTGAATCGATTGAGTAAATGCTGTGAATGTCATTGACTAGCAATAATTTTAATAGATAGTTTGTAAGCATTTCAATTTATTGCGCATAATTTTGTATTTTACATCACTGCGTTTCTTGTAATCTCGTTTTCATAAACGCACACTTTATACAAATGGGTGTACACGAAGTAACAGAGATGACACATTCATTCTATATAAATCATACAGGTCATAATAAATTTCATGCCCAGCCCACAGATTGTCTCATGCATAAAACGTTGTCCACAATTGAATATTTAGCATGTCAATGTCCTCACAAAATACCATTGTGACGACTCTGGCTGCATTGGATATTGGATCTGTAGTATAGTGCATAATAAGTACAAGTTTATTATGTATGCTTTGATGTATTTAGCTATTAAAAGCTTCCTTCATTATTTTATTATTCAAGCATCCACTAAAAGCTACCCACGCTGGGGTGGATTTGACACATTAAAATCCGGATAATCATAGCTATAAATTGGATACAATACATAAATGTTACTCTTGTCGCGTTGCCAGAAATCCCTCCCCGCCTAGAGCATGACGAAGTATATGGACGACGCCTTATTATGCAAAATTCCTAATCGAAACTGGTTACTTGTACACCGACTTTCATTGTACATTTGTCAGAGTTTGCAAACAAACAAACGAAATATCAATACGTATAAAAGTTTTTTTTTCTTTAACGACTGTCATCAACTTTTTATTGCATTGAGGTTCAACGGTTGACGGTAAGAGAAAAAATCAGTAAAAACATCCCAAACCGCCACTTAAAATAATCGCTGCCTTAGAATAAAATTTAGTGACGGTCTTCTGAAAGACAATGTTTGGGTGTCCTAAATTCCAATTTGGCTAGGCGGGGTAAGTTGAGATAATCCAGCTGGGGCTAATTAAGAGCTCGATCACGGAATGCGATTTGCGTCTTC
>JAQGAP010001368.1:0-20636 GCA_034697805.1 Orchesella bifasciata
GCTTGTCAACCTAGAGAGAGATCATTCCAATTATGAGGATAAGACATGAAGATCTTGGAAGCTGAAAGGGCTCAATTAGCTTCACAAGTTTTGAGAGGAGTCTCTGCTTTAATTAAAGGCTACTTCTTGCATGTGCTAATTAGTATTATTGACAAAATGATTCCTGTTTAATGTACGATAATGCCTCCTACGTTTAACCTTTTACACTATCCAACTAATTTCTATTCTTACATTTTTTAACCATCCTGTCCTGTTCCCTGAGTCATAAACTCCTGTGCTAAGAAAATATTTTTCGATTATAATATTAATGTAGTCTGCAATTTGCATGATATAAGTATGCTGTGCTATTCGGTTTGCCCGATGCCGAGAAAACATGTCTTTTATTTATATGCATCTTGTAAGCTTGTGAATTGCATTATTCAGACTTCATGGGATTTGAAAGTGCCATTAAAGCATCTTAGTAATTCAGTTTCTGATTCTAACGTTGCTTTCAGCATTCTAACGACTTGGAAGATGCTTCCAGGTATCGTTTGGGAAATGGTTTAGTTATGATAAAACTAAAATGGACAAATAAGTCACTGGTTTCTATCCAAGTTGTAAATTTCGATCTTGACTTCTTTCGGCTTCGTTAAAGGAAACGTTTGCTCATCATTTTGTAATATCAAAATGGGGAATTCATTCCAAATTTGGTTACATCTTGATTACTTACTTGCGCATAAGTTGTAAATGTGACTGAATAATATGCTACAGCGATTCGTAAGCAAATTGTTTTGAAATTCGACAATTTTCTATTGACAATAATTTACATAGCCCAACGGGGGTGTATGTGAGCAAGGCAGGTTAGTACTTCCTGTTAAGATTGCTGAACCAAATATTCTGGTACTAAACGACTAGTCTATGTACGTCTTTTGTCTAAGTTTTTTTTTGCTTAAGTTTGGGTTTTGTTTATGTTTATAAACATTTCCAGTTCTGAAGTTCTCCATTGTACAAGGCAGAAAAGTTTTCCACTTCATTCACTGAATATTTAAAGGTTTATTGAAGTCAGTAGTTTAATACTGGGCGAAATATCGTGATAGTACATTAAACATTACGTACATATTTGCATTTGAAAAGAATCCACAATCCGCGAAGGATACTGGTTGATTTGAATTAGTATCAGGCATCAGGACACAAAAGAATTACTAATTAATAGTTTTGTGCGGAAACATTAATCAGGATTTTGTTGTGGTGGCATATACCCAGGTGAATGATGTGCTGTCAGAATCCAACACCCAATAAACTGCGAATTGAAAGATATAGAATCGATGAGATGAGAATGAGAAGGACATAAATTGTAGTTCACATTGTACAAAACTTTGTGTAACTTGTTTTAATCGAGTTTTGTTAGTAAAAAAAGTAATTCGTACAGTACAACATGTTCCAAAAATATCTGGAGGTTTACGTCGTATGGCTCACGGAGTCAAACATATAGGTGCAAAAGAACACGTATTACTTGAGTTTGTATGTATAAGCTGTTAAAGGTAGCGAATTTGATGTTATTACTTGTACAAAACTTTTCCGAATTAAAAATAGTTGAAGTGTTTAATCTTATCTTTGCTTCGTCGAGATAGTGGTTATTGAGCACAACAACAGCGCTTAAAATTGCGTCAGTAATACTGTAATACTCCAAAAACTCTTTTCTTGGTACACTTTTGGAACACGGAAAGCGTCGTCACATCAAATTAATTCAGATAACATTTGCTGATGATGCATATGTGTACAGAGTACAGACTATAGACGAACTGACTCTTTGTCTTGTCAGAGAAATTGCGATAATGAAAGTGCATACAAACACAATCTCATCTCATGCACTGACAATACTGACATCATATTATTGCTTATGTAATATAAGCGACACGGGGAATTTGATCTGTTTTGCCAATTTTTCACACGTTCATCATGTGGACGTAAAGTGTGTTTGACCGTGAAATGATGAGTGTGAAATATAGTCACACTTAAATTATAAATAAAATTGGGCATAACGCACATAATCCCATTAGTATTCATAAAGGAGTTCCAGCACTTCAATTTAACATTCTGGCTAAAAATAGAGGAAATATAGAAGCTGTTACATCCGTGATGTGATGAATGATAATTTTCTCGACGCAATAATGAATAATCCGTAGTTTGGAATATCTGTTTGCATGAGTGAACGTAATTTGATCCGCAGAAATCCAAAACAATATATGATGCAATTGGAAACATTAGCATACAAACGTAGGAGTTGGAATAGAAGATGAAGCAGATTTTATCACTTGTTATGGCGTGTTATAACTAGCTAACGAATCGTGTTCCGAGAAAAGGCGATAGTAGTAATAATTCCTAAATACTTAATCTATAGACTATACATACCAATATAATTCTTATCACGTCAGTTTTTCCTTCACTAACTCATCAAATAGAGATTGAAAATTATACCAACCAAGCATCTAGAAAGATATGTATTTTACCAGCAAATCATCTCTGTAAACATATCCCCCTAATTGTGTATAAATAATATTTACTTACTACGTAATGGAAATTTGCCGATCATTGCCGGTATTTCATATGCCCGGAACATCATTCGTAATCACTCAGTTATCAACGTGGGTGGAAAGAAGCAACGTTATATTTTTATTTCAAAGACCTTTTCGAAGTTAACTGGTAAATTTAATGCTGTATGAAAGATATTCGAACGGTATAATCCCGTGGACTGGACACTACTATCCGCTACTTTGTGATGACATTGATGACTAAAGAATATGATGAGCTGCTGCAGTAAATGATGAATAGCCTTTTAGCCTCTTGGCTAGTGGTGGGTGCTTGATGGGTGTTATATTCTAATGGTTATGAAATATGGATATAGACATAAAAATATAGGATATAGTTTAATAAACATTTCTACCATGTTTCATATTAGAAACAAAATATATATCGTAGCATCATACGATCCACTCAAGATTAACTTTTTACACGAAGGGCCGAAACACATATCCTAATTATATCTAATGGATAGATGCACATACTATGTTGGAGTTGGAACATTAGAAATAGACAAGCAAAAGGTTTCACGGTATGATACCAATACCAGATTGAAGTGGAGTTGTGGAGTAGTCACTAGTCAACCACACATCTAATCCATTAAAATGGTTCCTCCTGTTTATCTTTTGTCCTTATATCTTTTGAAGTTTTACGTTTGTATGTATGAAACCAATATAATATTTTGAAGAAAACTAACTCAAGAAGCGATCATGCTCTGTAATGAAGATACCTGTTGCATATCATTTTTAGTCGGCGACTCCTCTGTATACATAAATGAATGTTTTAGTCAACAGCGGCTGCATTATTTCTCCAAGTCTCTACGTTGTTCCTTGCACGTTTGTTATTGATCACTTCACATCATCATCGGGCACCAATTTCCATACGTACAATTGCTTCACCACAACACATCAGCAAGTTTCTAGTTACAACGAAACGATACGAGGATATATGCATGAACGAAGTACTAAAAAATACTTTCTTTCAATAATCGAACGTTTTTTGTTCTCTATTCATGAGCGTCTGCCTCTTTTGCAGATCTCAAAATCAGTTTCCTTCTTTCAGTATTCCAAGTCACACCTCTCACTCTTTCAACTTGCATTTCAGCTTGAGGGAACGAGCAGAAAAAAGTTTATTTTTGTTAATACGACAGTCAGACCAAACGCATGTTTGTATTTGTGTTTTTAGAGTTTTTTCTCTATTGAGTGCGACGTGATTTCTTATGAGATCCCCATGAAAAAGTGAACGAGAGGGAGAACGAGTGATCAAAAGTAGAACAGTTTCCTATTTTTGTGCCTCTTTTCTCTCTTCTATTTCAGCATTTCATCTGAGACCAGAATACTAATAATCTCTGCGCACAATTATTTCGTTGACTTGTTCCTGAAAATACAGTATTCTGAGAACTTTTTTTTATCTCCGTCTGAGGAAAAAGCACGTTCACATAACTGCCATGAGCTAAGTAATAGTAATGTTAGGCTTCATGTGGTGTGATGATGACGTGCAATAACAGTTAAAGTATAAGTTGCAAGTTTTTTCTAGGGGGAAAGTGACTTGAATATCAAAACAAAAAGTTTCAATAGAATGTTATATATTTTGAGTTCGGTTTGACAAAAGCCATACTTATATTTTAATGTGGTTTAATCCTGCCAATGTCAAACCAGTCAAGCACAGCAGTAATTCTCAGATATTGTTTGTTAGTTTCTTTCATGATTCCATTTAATTGCTTTTAACAACGTGTGTTTGTTAGTTAATGGAATGTAAGAATAGAATTTCCTTTTCTCTTCCGACGTAAAAGGAACCAAAAGTTGGTCAATGGACATTGCGGTTTCCAGCTGGCGTTCTACTTTTAGATAGTAGTCGTATTTATCATAATCGCAACAAAATACCAAAGCGCTTTTATCAGAAGAAGACGAAGCAAGTGGTTTTTTAATGGATAGCAAATAGAAAAGAAAGACAATTAACTCACTGGAAGAATTATAAGCGTACCACTACTAAACAAAAATGTACTTCTAATGACTTTTTTTTTGTAAAAAAAGTGAAACATCCTGCGTTTTTTCGTCGTAACTTTCTTATCGTGCTGTGTGAAATGTGGTGATCTGCGCCAAATGAATTTACTCTTAATGTTACGCTGACTAAAAAGATTGAAGCGGACAGTTGGAGATACGCAGCTTAAAAAATCTTTTCGTCTTCTATCAGTTTTTTGTGTGGAAAAGTAAACTATACATCAAGGAAAAACACAACAAGGAGCCAAAATGTTTGCCAGGAACAATAAAAATAATGTTCCATGTAGGTGATTTTTAAATTAATTTGCTTAAGAAATTACATATTATTTTTAGCTTACAACATGATTTTTGGCTTGATTCCTCTGGATAACAACCTGCTGCTTGTCGAGAATACACTTGAATTTTACTCTAACTAAGATATATTTAATGTAATGTGTGCCTTTCTAGCCTACTTACACATATTATTGTTTTGATAAAAATCTGATTGCATGCACACGGATTTCGTTTTTTACACGGATATCCGGATGGCAGCTTGAGATGAAAATTCTCACGGGTTCCTCCTTTCTTGGCATGAAGAAGACAAACTGCTTCTTCTAGTGACGTGCTTTTGTATTTACACATGCAAAAATGGCTTTGTTTTTCTTGCATCAATCTTTACTACTACCGCAGCCAGTACAGTCTTAGTATAGGTATACCCTCCGGCAGTTGCAATTTCTTTAGTAGTAGTTAAGCTTGAAGTTGAACAATCTTGATAGAAAAAATGGTATAGTTATACAATTACATAAATAAGTTTTTGACGCATGTATGTATGTAAGGCACACACAAACATTAATTTATAATGTTTTTGAGATTGCATGCCGACTTATATGCAGAGATAAAGAGGATGTATATTCTCCTCAGTAGGGAAATGCACACATTTTCCTCTGAAGTATAAAGGGACGCGTACGTATTTATATACGTTTACTGACATGCGATGGTGGTGATATGATGCTTCATATCACATGGTGGTGATTACTGTGTACTTTTCTATGAATATGAATCATTTTGCATATTACTTGAAACTTCATCCTTATACTATTTAAAAAGGAAAAACTGTCTGCTTTGCATTTCAGTCAGAATACTCCTGTCAATCAGGATGGGTTGATTGTGAGAGTGTTTAAAATCACAGCATTTACAAATGTTATTCCTTACCGGCTCCACATTAGTATGCATTCATCTTCATCTGTATTTAGTCAATGTCAATACGGAAATTTTGTATCCATTTTAGTACAAACACACAGTCAAGTACAAAACAAGATCATTTACAACGGGAATAAAAATATGCCTCTGGGTAGACATACCGTACGAGTATATATAAGTCGCGTCAGCCGTGTAGTTACATGTGTGTAACAAAGAAATGATTTTTGTCGAAAAGTTCCTCTGATGTGCTCTCAACTTGGCTGTGCTCAAAAAGTGTGTGAGAGCGAAACAGAAGATGAAAATTACACATACCGTTATCTTCATTAGTACTTTTTTGTGTACGTGCTTGACTCAGAGTTGTGCCCAAATCAGTCCGAGTTTTTAAACAAGTGTAATTTTGGAATAGAACAGACTGAGTTAAAGTAAAGTTAAAGCAGGGGAGTGTTACGATAATATGGCATTTATGTTTATAAAAAGCTGTCATTCTAACAAGTTCAATCAGAAGTTTTGAAGATACGAACCATGTATCATTAGCCTTGTAGCCTGTGGATAGGCGTTATCTTTTAATTGAAATATTGGAAAACAAAGTTACAACAAAATATTGATTAAACAGTGACCTCTACTCTGGTTATTCAAATTTCTGAACAGTTAGAGGCTGGACTGGAAGGAAACCACTGTGTTTCTATAATCCATTTGTTCGCTAATCATATAGTGATTTTAATCATAAGCTAAGAAAATGGAGGCGGTACTGAATGATTCTGTATCAATAGCTATTGCTATCGCCATTACTAGTGAGACTGGTGAAAGCGTAGAGCATAACCTGGACAATGACGCTGGGAAAAATGAGACTGCTAAAAAACGTTGGTAGCATAACCGAACCGAGAAGCTCACTTACAAATAATTGTTAAGCCGGTTTTATGAACAATATGATTGGAATTTTTTTTTTCTGTTTCACAGCATCTTCGAAGTACGCCCATTCCTGGCGTCGCCCCAGCGCCTTCTTTACGATCGGGGAGGACTCCGACGGGGACGATTCCGATAAGTACAATGAGTTTGACAGTGATGATGACACGATTCCAGGACCTGCTAGAATCCGAAAGAAGAGCTTGTATCCGGTCTACTCTTCCAATTCTAGTTTAGGTAAGTGCAACAAAAGCAATTTCCACCGGTAATTCTCTAAAGTGCTTTCCCATTCCATTTTGCTATTACAATGTTAATATCCGCCGTGCAAAAAGGTTCCAAGTCCCAACGCAACATCCCAATTCTCAAAAGTCATAACCGGTTGTATTGAGAGCTTAAATATAATGACTACAGTGCGCTAACCCATTTACAACACGTGGCAATTGAATTTTTGTGAAACCTTTGTGGTAAAATTATTAGGCATTATTATTGCATAAATAATATGCTGCGTCTTATGCAAAGTGGCGGAAGAATTACGTTTTATGTAACAGGGATAAAATAAATGATTAACCTCACAAAGAACTTTGTTTCGTTGCATGTCTACGTAAATCATCATCATCATCATCAAAATTGTCCAGACACTCATGTATCGATGATATGATCACGAGAAAAGTAACCAGTGCGTAGGGTGACAATAAGCACTTATACCCTTATATAATATTGTCATTTGATTACTACAGCATTTTAGTTTTGGTTCTGATGAGCTCGTCCCCAACTAGTATTCCATTGCATACCAATTGTAATAAGTTCGTAGTCATTAAATGAGCTTTTATTGACTGTATTTGAATGTTTTGTGTATACATCTTCCAGTCAATGTACTGTGATAGACGCATTTACGACTGTAAGTTATCGGTCACAATGATTGTATCGATCGTAGGACATTTTGTCGTTTGCGTGTTGATTCACTTATAATCACAATAATATTTTGAGTTCGAAAAACTTTCTCGCTTCCAGCCAGTAGCATATAAATCTCAAGTGTATAAACATTCTGGCCTTCTACGCACTAAATGCCCTACGCTGTACACTTTTGTTGTTAATTTTTACGCAAGTAACAATTATTGGTCTTTAATGACCCCACGTTTCATTCAACCCTGTTATTATTGTCACTGCCTTGTGCAGTGTATCGGCAAATTGTTCCAATGTCCTGTTTGCTACTTTTGAATAACTTGCATAAACAGTATTATTAAGGAGAATTATATTTTGATGCTGAAGCATGAGTATATTATTCATTGTTTTGGTTTCAACAAAGCCTAGAGCCGTGCGGTGTAGCGTGAGAGGTTACTTACATTAGCAGCAGTATGATATTACAGAATACACCTGTTACACTCGGGAATACCTACGCATCAAAAGTAAGAATCATGCATGCAACTAAAGAATTAAGATAGGACTTTCACGTCATCATAATGAACACCACACACACAAATATACCAAAGTAGTTTAGTTTAACTCCATGTGTGTAGCACATTATTAGCCGATATGTTTACCTGTAGCTAGAAATATTCAACATTGCATGAATGCCTATGATAGCAACTAATGTAGTACCAGATATATTATGATGAAGAAGGCCACTTCTTTTGTGAATAAATGCATAGGTAGTGTGTTTATACTACTGCACATGTGATTTATCTGGACTTAACTCTGTTTAGTCGCATCCGAGGAATAGAAATTTTGATTTCCCAAGTGTATTTGCGCCTTTCCTTCCAGTTTTGTTGTTATTAGTTTGCTGCATTCAACAAATCAAATATGTAACTAAAATATAGTGTGATAGACAAGATGACTAGAGAATGTTGTTTCTCTTCTAATAAATCTAGTAAAATCCTCTGTTGTTTCTTTGACGAATCTTGTGTGATAGATTTACTTTGGTTTGATGTTATATTTTGGAATGAGCTTCGAAAACGCTAATTTTAGGTGTATCAAGTGTGTTTTGTGTCTCTTGTAGTTGCAATATTACCTATCTATCTACACACTTCAAGACCATTGCGAAACGTAACATCCAATTAGCAAATGAGACAAAGCCATGATGGCTTCCAAAACACTATTGTGTAAAAAGAGTGGATGAAGAAATCAGCAAATATTGACAGTGCAAATACTTCTCGTGTCGTGTTTGTTGCTATTTGCAGAAACAGAAGATTGGGTTTGTGCGACGCTTGATTGTGTTGGGTGTGCATTGAGATTCAAATTTTGCCATTTAAGGTTGAAGGTTCAATAATAGCATGTTTGGACCAAAACACTTTTATCAACATCTCCGACATCTTCCTTCTAAGTTATGTTTGAATATGAGTTTTTGCATCTAATGAGCTTTCATTGTTTGCTTGCTGAATGAAGGATCTAAGACGTAGGGAATTTAGGCACGGATAACATGGCAGTATGGCAACATCGGCACGAAGCATTTGAAGCATGCACGATTGATGCTGCCTTTATTGCCAACAGTTATAGCTAAGAGAAGGCTGTCGAGCCGAATATTGTACTCAAAGATTCATTATCATATCATAAATCCAGAATGTATTAGCTCAGGGCAGATATATCTTGTTTTGTTTGGAAGATAAAGCTAGCTCATGTGAATAACCAGGTCAAGAAAATGATGATAATCCAAAATAATAGCTATCAAAAATTATTTTACGAAAACAGAACAGCAGGTATTCGTAGTTAATATAAGTCCATGTTGCTTTAAAAAATATGAAGATTTCTTGGAACACGCAATGAAATCTGAAACGAATTACACAACATGATTAAAGTTTTACCTCCCTGTATTATTAATTCATATGGATAAAACTTTCTTCGAAAGAAAGACAGACGTCACGAAAGTAATGGTTTGGATAAATCTTTCATTCAATTAAACCTTCACAAAATCTGCATGTACGCAATAAATAAAATTGGAGGCAGAATGATTTTGAAGTATTAGTACTTCACATAATATATATGCAGGACATGTTCAAAATGTGAGATTTAAAAATGTTTTTTATGCAAACTTTCCTCAAACTGCTTATACTTATTGTGGCCATTTCTCAAGTTTCTGTCATGACATGAGATGGGATTTCAATTGTTTTCAAGCGTGTGCTCGCATATTTTCTACCATTAGATCAAATCAAAACAATTTCGAAATGCGACGAGAATTGTGCGAGAGTGAAACTTACGTTGAAGCATGTTCATTGAGTTTGGCATCGATTGCAGTTGTTCGTAAGCCGACCACACAAATAACTTCTCATTCTCACTCTCCTGTTTGATTTGCAGAGAATATTTTAACATAGTTAAACAAAGGCTTGAGGAGTTAATGGTGTATGTATGATGTGAAAGCTTTACAAAGGATACATGTGAAACATTTTCTATTCTATTCATTAAGTCACGGGACAACTATTGAAATCCTTTGCATGATCACAGTCTATTTCATAACGTTCTCAGTTAGCATTATAACATTTGGAACCAAAGTATAATTGGGGGTGCGGTTTAGTCACACTGCATTATTGAAATTGAACCATAATGGAGAACAACATTACATACCTAAGTGTACTTTGCAATCCGGCTTCTGTACAAAGTTCTCTATGGAAAATGAGCCATTATAGTTTTGAAGTGATAATGCTTTTTAGACTGAAATGAGACTCTTTGTTGAATGAACATGATTTGATTGAAAAACTGTAAAAAAAAAAGTCGCTTCAGTGATCAGTGTTGAAAATGGTTGGTTGGAAAATACTCATTGCGTACTCGTCGGACCCCTTTGTGCGGCAGATACTTGATGTTGGATTCAATTATGACTTCCCTACATACAAAAGTATTGAGCAATGGGATTTACTTTTTGGTTGCCATTTCGTTCAATTTCTCTCTGGCAAAATAGCGAATAGAATCAAGTTAATGCTAATGATTTTCTGACGTTTCAGAGAGTGACACAGAGTTGGGCTTGCAGGTTGCGGAGCGTCGAAAGAACCGTCGGAAGAGTTTTGCCCCAATGCATCCGGGTCTCCAGACTTGGGTGGAAACCAAAGGACTCGCCGTCGACAAGAATGACGGTCAAAAACCATCATCCGAGCTGTTACTCCCAAGCTCCATTATTGGGAAGAAGAAGAAAGCGACATATGAAGAGCTCCGAGAGCTCGTCAACGCTGGAAAGATCAAAGAGACGAAAAACAGTGTAAGAGACAATGACTGGGATCTCACGGAAGAAATTCGATCTCGTCTTTGGCCACTACTTGACTCTATTCATGAGACTAATCGAAGCAGCTTGGATGGCTTCTATTGGGATACAGCTACTCAACTTTATGGGTCAGAACAAGGTCAGTAGGCATACGCTTAAGATGGATCAAATGAATGTCACATAATCACTTACAATAATAGTCATGTAGATAATATGCAAGTATTATAGTTAGTCATGTAAATGGAATGTGATTCATTATGATAACGCAGTAGCCAAGGCTGCTCCAGATGAGGAACTGGCTCTTCCGGGGTTCACAGATCCTCAAAACAGACTGTATTATGCACTGTCTCCGGAAGGGATTGCTCGCTGCAAAAGAATCGTTAGCGTGGTAGGATATGCATATCCGGAAATAACTTATTGTCCAATGATGCTCCCGGTGTCCTCGTTGTTTCTTCATTTCATTACGGTACTAAAACAATTTGGAGAAAATGACTGTGCTCAGAATACAGGCTATTATAATGATTTTTCCCGATAGACATTTTTAATGAAAATCCATCCATTTTTTTATGGTTTCAGGAGGAAGAGACTTACAACTGCATATGTACTCTTCTTTCAGCCCGACACAAAGTCTTTTTGACTCAGACAAAATCTCAATGGGATGTGGCTTATATAACTGCGATGCATCTAACTAAAAAGTTTTCCGTAAGTCACATAATGCTTTCTTACTGTTTACATCATTCGTTTGTCCCCTCTGGACAAAGTATTTTGTTGAGCAAAGAAATCGGTAGCAACAACACATTGAATGATATCATCCTGTATATTTATGCATAATAATATATATTATGATATCATGCAATGCATCTACCATCTTGAAAGGAAGCTATCGACGCAGTAAAAATCAACAACTACATAATAATCATATTGTTTTAAATCCCAATTTAAAATATGTAAATCCGTTTTATTTCTCCTAATCCGCTCATTGGGTTTTCCCCTATGCAGAAGACGGCCTTTACATTCCTTTTACGAAATGTCAAGCAAGGGGAGAAATTGGAAAATGTGTTTCAAGGATGGATTTGGTGGATCTTTAGGGATTTACCTTTAGCTCATCTGGTAAGAATGAATTAATTATGCAAAAGTTTCCTCATTTGTATTACTTTTGTACTGCCACTGCCACAGTATAACATTTTAATTCAATCAGCTCTTGTTATTGTCAATTTGTCACCGTTGGAAAAAGTGTTTTGATGATGATATGATACGTTGATACGTGATATGTAACATGTTAAGACGTTTGTTTAAGATGATGATCCCGTTGTCTTGTTGCGGACACGACACACACGTAGTCTCTTTTGTAAATAGTAAGTTGCTGTATCGCGATACATAACTTGCTGCTTTTGCTCCATAATCTGATAAGATTAGGTGTGTAAAAGCTGGTCGCAGTCTGACTTTGATTTCTGAAAAGAGTAGTTAATATTATAATCATCCCTGGTTATATGTACCATATGTATTATCAATTTACACTGGAGGCTTACGTGGAGTCGTGCATGCAATTCATTCTCAGAAAGTATTGTGGCAGTTGGGGTAAAAATTGTCTTGTTGTGTGCATGTCATGTCTCATGTTCAGAAAACAATTATGTACTGATATCTTCGTCATCAACACGTAGGTCAGAGTGGCGGACTGCTTTTTAATGGAAGGAATGAAGGTGTTATACAGAACGACAATAGCCCTTCTTCTCTCATTTACGAAAACTTGCAGCTCGGATTCAACTTGGTCGAAATATTTGGAGAGCGCAGGACTGGAAAGTGCCATCTCAAAATACTGTCGTGAATTCAGTGTACGTGAATATTTTTTTAACAATACTATTTAAATTAGTTCCGAAATCGGGTGTCGTCTACATGACTATAATCACCACCATGTCTGAGAAGACCCGACCATCTCATAGTAGTTTTGATG
Organism: Orchesella bifasciata; assembly: GCA_034697805.1. NCBI lineage: Eukaryota > Metazoa > Arthropoda > Collembola > Entomobryomorpha > Orchesellidae > Orchesella > Orchesella bifasciata. Next base: position 12,776 of record JAQGAP010001368.1, read on the forward strand.
GTGATCAGCAGGAAAGAGTACGAAAAAAATCTGGAGTTAGTTATGATAGTTATAGTAGTACAATTACTAGTGGTGTGGGTGGTAGAGATGATGATGATGATGATGTTGGGAGTAGTGTTGCTGGAAGGAGTTTTAGAGGGGGTGATTTTGGGGTTGAAGGGAGTGGGAACAGTATTTCAAAAATCCTTATCGCTGGATGCAATCTCATTTGTTGTGTACAGATGACACCGCAAAGGTTGTTGAAATCTGCCTTCTCTATCCGAGCCTTCCGAGGCTCCGAGATACGTAAGGTTTCGACCAAAGTGGAAATGCTTCTCAAGAGCAATAAGAGCTCATCCGCGCTACCCAAAATGAAACGGTCAAAGTCCAATGAAAACTTACCAAGTAGTCAATCACAAATGGATATTCAGATGATGTCCCACACGCTCGCCATCAAAGAGGTAATGAAGGAAAAACACTTTGTCAAAAATATTCCCCCATTAGCTATCTTTACTGACGTATTAGTACTTTGTTTTACTTTGCTTCACCTTTCATTTGCATCTGGAACTTTTTTCCTCATAAAGATATGGAGATTAGTAATAGCATTATGTCTGTTTTATGTAAATTTGTTTGCTACACCTGTGCCTTTAGCATCTTGACATATGGTATCCTATTTAGCTTCATCTAGTATGATGCATGCAAATTTTCCCAAGAGATGCAATAGCGGTTTTGGTGGATTTATTTATTTTTTTACATTTTTCGTTATTCCTGTAGTTGGTCAATGCTTAATTTCAGTTCATTGCATAGAGAGAGAGAGTAATTTTTTGTTATGTAAATTAAAAAGTGCATAATGGACAATGGAGGAAAACTCGACTAATAAAATACATGTTCCAATATTTCTTATTCATGCTGCTTTGTAAAAACAACGGCTGATTCTTGCTGCTGTATTGTGGATTCATACGATATAATACATTATCTACATTCCACACTTACCTTTTACTATCATGGAAATACATTGTGCTGCTTTGTGCCTTGTTCATAATGGGTGCTTTCCCGTCGTTGCGGTTTCGAAATGACGATATCTGGGTGAAGGGTAAAACCACACCTGAGCACAAGACCCATTCTATGGGAGTCTACTTGTGCCAGGATTTTAAGTCAACGGTTACGTCTAAAGATGCTGTAAGTTCACATTTGGCTTTGTTTGTGCTACTTTTACTAAGCGGTGCAGTGGGAAATTGCTGGGATCATGACATTATGCCTACTACTCATAAGCTTATTTAAGGTGTAATAAGGAAAACTTTGCAAATAAAATGAAGGGTGAAAGTTTTTATGGCTCATGTTAGTTAAGTTGTGAAAATTAATTTAATTTGTGTTTAAATTGGTGCTTACAGCTTCTAGTCCTTTGGCAATGGTTGCCGGTCAGAATTACCATGTATCAACCGGTGCTACTGTATACGAGTGATGAACATGGATGTTCGTTGACTACGTTTTTTAATCGGGTTGAAAATCATGAGCCTACCATACTTATCATCAAAACTACCACCGATGAGGTAAGAAAGTACATAATCTTTTTATTCTGAATGGATTCCATAAAATAAACTTTACTTGATAACTATATTATGTTGATGCTTAGGTGTTTGGGGCATATTGCTCTACCATGTGGGCAGTTCGGAATCAAAAGGATGAACGCGGAGAGCGTCAGCGGTACTTTGGCACTGGAGAAACATTCCTTTTCACACTTGGTCCAGAAAAAAGGCAATACCCATGGGTGGGTATCAAGCCTCCAGTGGATAATTCAGATGGGGAAGCAGAAAACGACGAAGATTCGCCAAATCAGAACAACTCGAGAAGCCGGCATCGTGGAGATGAACTTTTTATGCATGCAGATACACACATGATCAGCATTGGTGGAGGGTAGGTCGGAAATTCTTTGAATTGTTTTAACAGAAATCACTGCAGTAATTTCTTAAAGTTTTCGTTTGTATTTTTCTCTCAATTTTAGCCAAGGCCAAGGAATTTGTCTTGATGAAGATCTGCGTTTTGGAAAGACTGAGTCTTGCCTCACCTTCAACAACCCACCACTCTGCGAGTCGAAGGATTTTGAAGTAAGAGTTTTGGAAGTGATTGGATTCACCGGGATGTAAAAAAAAATATTGCGCAAGACACCGGTTGCATTGAAAACACCATAATGTAGAGCATTTGATTTAGCTTGATAATGTTATAACTCAAAGTTTTCGTTTTTTAAGTTTTGAATGTTTTCTTTGGATGTTTTCGTCAAGTATTTTGTCGTTCATATTTATACTTACATATTTGCATGAGTTGTTGTTCAGTCTCATTCCTTTGGATTAGTTGTTGATTATTATATTTTTTGGAGTCAGCGAATAGGCAGCGTGAGGAAGGGGGAGGTGTAGTCAGTAATTATAAAATCGAGATGAATGTATTTATCGCTCCAGTACAATTTTTAAGTTCGACTTTGTTTTACGATAAATAGAGACAAGGCTTGATGATGGCGCATTTAGAAGCATTTTCTAAACCGAATCGAATGATACCAGTAAAATAATCGTAGTCTTTCTCTCAACGATTTAGTAATATCTCAAGAAACCTGAGTCATTTATTTTGAAGAGTAAAATTAATTGCACCTTGTGTAATTTAGATTAGTAATTCGCTAATTATTAAGTGTAATTTATTCAGATTATAATACTTATGTCTGCATTTATCAAAGTCTATTCAAACTACAAAAAAAGTTGCCTGTCTATAAAAAAATTAAAAAGTAATCAATATCGCGATAAAGGACATACTTGGCTCAGTTGTGATATACTTACATAGCGAAATATAACTGTAATATAGTGCGTGTGCATACCAATAACTAGTTAATATCGTTTTCCACAATTTAAAAAGTCATATCCAGCTTAGCTTGTAATGATGCTGAAGAATCTATACGAACAATCAAAATCTCAATACAAGGAACCTCGTCAGCTTTCACCATATTTTGTGTATAAAAACTAGTTTTTCGGTAAGAAACGAAAAACACGTAGTCAGAAAGTAGAGGCACGGTTTCAGCATAATTAAAAGTAACATTTGATAGTTTCATCGACAGTACAGTCGATAGCGGCAGCAATAGAGTAAGAAATCATTTTTGTTCAGAACAATAAAATTGTTTTAATTCAAATGAATTTACATCTGTGTATAATCTAATATATTATATGTTATGCATAAATATATAAACATACAAAAACGCTACTTAGCTCATAGAACGCATTATGTAATACACGAAGAAAGTCAACAAAATACTTACAGACAATGATCAATACGAGAAGTAACACTCAAACTATGATTGCTTTAAAAAAAATCAGCGCTGTTTTAGATAGACTGATGTATCCTTTATAAAATATTGTAAAGATAGTCTCCGTATGTGTACCTTCATTCAAATATACAGTGTAGTAGAAGTAGATATAATATTACCACATAAAAAATGAAGTTGAACATGTAATCTACTGTCTCATCTGTGTATCCTTTAATTACATAGATTATATATTCTGCTACCTTGCCCAAATTCGTATGATGAGCAACGAGATGATATATATCTTTCTTTTATACAATGCATCGAAGTTTTGGAGGAAGTAATCGGAAAATCTCACTCGAATAAAAAGCAATTTAAACGATAGGAGACGTATGTCCGGCAAAAATATATGTTACATGTATTTAAAAGTTGAGAAAATGTTCATAAACTTTGCATATACGTAATAAATATTACTACCAAGAACTGATTGCATCATAATTTCTGTAGATGAGGACCACAGGAAGTTAAAGAATATACATTATCATCTTTGCTAAAAAAAATAATAACACTAGAAAAACATATTTCAACTAACAAAATTGATTGTAAGACTGCCAGCAGTAGCTTTCTATAATATGGAAATGAAAAGCAGGTGACGAATGTCTTGTATGCATTGATAAAAGTTGGTATGATATGGTCCTCTTATCATCATCATCATGATCACGGTATTTACGAATACCTAAAAGAAGTTCGTAGCAGTTTGATTTATAAGTCAGCAGCAAACCAATGTGTTCAGCAACAGCCAAGAGAAGAGAAAGGAAATTGATAAAAACGTAGTAAAGAAAGTAGTGCACAATAACTAATATACTAGAGTAGAGAATCAAGTTTCATGAAAATAATACAATGCAGAGCAACAAGGTAAATGCCTTCACCATAATACAAAATATTAGTCACCATAAACCTAGCCTAAACATCAACAAAAAATTATACCAATACCAACTAATTTTTAAGCATCAATTTAATAACTACTACTACCATTAATGTAATGGGATTTGATGGGGATATAGAAAAATATATATTCTTCATTGGTGTAGCTTTTAGTTGACGTATGTGTTTATGCATGTCACGTAGTTGTCTTCTTCTTTCATTACTCTATTTTCGAAGCTTGATATTATCATATCTCTAAAACATGTTGTATCAAAAGCATTTAGTTTACGTATAATATACTTTAAGATCTGTTTCGCTTACGTAACGATTCGCTAAATTAAAACGTGTGAAAATAAAATGAATATTAAAAATGGGATTAACATAATAAATCTACTCGAGTTTTGAAAGAGCATCATTCATTATATATGCAATTGGCCATTTGACTGTTAAAACCAATCATTATAGCACATACTTTTCAGTAGCGCATAAAATATAGTTATGATGTGATCTTGCCATAAACCCAACTCGTTTTCATCATGTGGGCTCCTTTTGTTTAAAATTAGCCTTCCGTATACAGCCAGTGATATGACATAAAGCACTGTCAGTAGAATTGCCAGAGGAATCACATCGTTTGACTCAATAACGATATGACATGGGACTGCCCAGTGCATTGACTCCGGATGGAAGATACAATTGAATTGAGAGCCAGCAAATATGACTAAAAATGTAAGCAATTCACTTCTAATCCATTATCCCGTGCGAGGAAGTAAAATGTTAATAAAAAAGTGAAATCAGAACCAGACATGAAGTCAATAAATGTAACCAGTACCCGTGGTATTGATCATGAATGGAGAAAAAGAAACATTTATCACAGGCATAACTCTTTTAGGCAAAAGCTACGCAAAGTAGCTGACGCACATGACACTTTTTATTCGTTCTGATATAAAGATATCCAGTTGCCCCTCTCAATACCAATAGACTATAGCACAACTCAAGTACTCCATTAAAATGAAAAAAAAAGTGTTTATTTGGTTGACTTTGAGTGATTGTTGATGAATCAAAGTGAAGCTGAAATATTGGATGCGGTTGCTAAATGTGAGATCACATTGTACTCCCTCTACTCTTGTATATTATTGGCATTTGATCAATGAAGGAGTCTAAATGAAGAGCAAAAAGCATCAATACAGAAAAACGAGGTCAGAGGATACACACCACCACCATCTCAAAAGAAAAGAGGTATACAATGCGCAGCAAAAGCATATAAAACGTTCAGGTTGAAACTTCTCCATTGCTGGACATCTTGGTCCATGAATGAATGCCATCGTCATCATGATGGTCATAGTAAGTTGGAAGGGGGAATCGTATTGCCTGGCCCCGTCATGAACAAGCTCATTTTTCACACACGACATTCCCTCAGAAAAGGTAGATTTACAGAGAGGTACGTTGTGGACATTTACTTGGAGTGTTTAGTAGCCTACGCTTTACGCATAAAAATATCACTGTTTCTGACCCACTGACTGACCATGCATATTTTTTCTGGGTCTCGTATCATTTTGATGGTCACTTGATCTCAGCTATCTAATCCATAATCCATCATCAATCACTTTTAAAGGAAGTAAAAAAATATTCATTCGACTTTTTGCTTCTTGGAGAAGTTAACCGTGACCTGATATGATCGCTGATGATATCCTCGGCCAGAACTGATACATTCTCTCCTGGACATTACATTTCTGGACAAGCGATCATTTCTCACAAGAAATGACGCGAATAATATAGTAATCTTGCTTCTGAAGAGTCAAGAAGTTGACACCTGGAAAGGAATGCCTGCTTGCATCTAAATTCGTTGATTGTGTACAGTCTTTGAAAACTGCAGATGCAGTTCAGGGTGAATGTATAAACGTAAATATTATGGTATATGCATGCATGACCTATGAAAAGTTGTCGTGTCAAACTTGTACATACGGTGCTAGTGGTGTCAAATCTGATATGATTATAAATGAGTTCAGAAAATTGACAAAGATGAGTATGGAGGCTCAAATGCACTTTTTTGTTTAGGTTGCTTCGTAGGCACAAAACTTGACTGCATCAAGTTGTCCGAGATATATTTGGGTAACGTTATAAAGTCATCTCACCTTTCAGGATCATGTAGGTACATAAGCAACAAATGCCTTAAATTGGTTTCACTCGTAGGCTTTTAGTAAGGAACCACCCTTTTACTCTCGTCCTTTTCATTTGCATCCTGCTCATAAATGCTGTAATATTCTCGTCTTCTCTACATTAATGTCAATGGACGAGAACGACTTGAGTGAAATGCATACAATTACAAACACAAAGAACATGTATAATTTAAAAAAGAGGTTTTCATCAACTTATAGTAACTCCAAAAACAAATGCGACGATTTGCTCCAAGCCCTTTTGCTTTCTTATATTTTTCATCAACAAATCGTGTCACTCATTTAATGCTTCATGGTGTTTTTATTAAAAGTTGAGTAAACTTTTTGGTCAGTGGTCTTTTATGCACTTGTCTTGTTTCCTCCGACGTAAACATTAAGTAAACTGTGTATAAACAAAGTTACCCTACGCATTGCACTGCGAGGGAGTGTCTTTTGCTTGTTAAATCACCCATGTCCCATATACCCCCAGGATGTAATGATTTCAGAAATGGCTCAATTCCTGACTTCACACTGACAGCTTGTCTCCACACTCATACCTATTTATACTTTTACATTTACATCTCTTCTTTAGATCTGTTTGAGGCGGCCTGTGAACCTGTATTTAGTCAGGAAACAAATTCATTAAGCCTTCATTTCATCTTGAGTCCATTAATTGAGACTTGGGTTGCTTAATTGGTTTCTCGACGAGTGGGGGCTATCAAAGAGCCACTAATTTATTGGAGTGTGGTCCAGACAGGCTGAACTAACGTTTGGGATTGGAAGCTTAGCTGGAGAAGAGACAAATTTTTTCAAGGGTAATAAAAGACTCTAGATAAGATAGAAATAATTAGGACAGTAATGTCAAAGAATTAGTTGCACATCATTAGATAGATATTTTAAGCAATGAATAAAACGAAGACATCTCAAATACTTTAGAGCATAACGATGGTATATATATATAATATAGCTAATGCAGAACAAACTGCGAAGACTTGTTGGTTAATTAATAGAACATGTCGATATATACACAATAATACAATTGTGTCTGAATCATATGAGATTGATTTGTTCGCAATTATTCTCAGAACAGACTGGAGATGTATTAAAGTGATGAATAATTCATTTACCATATTATTACCAACCATGATACACTTTATTTGAAACGACAATCAGCCGAAGTGACACAAGATCACTATTTTTACGTCGACATGTCATGCTAAGGCTAAAAGTATCTACATGCTCCATATACGGTTGGTGGCACTCTGCTCCATGTGTCCAGCCAATTTGATAATGAATTCCTGAAGTGGACGAAAATGTCCCAGTATCATCATCTTCATAAGGACAACCATACGACGAAATAAATGTCCAGACTATCCTGTTTATATTTACTTTTACCATTTATCATTCCCCATACAACACTCCAGTCCACTCCACTTGTAGAATGAAATTGCCATGCATAAAGGACCCACTCGTATTGAGAATGGATGAAGATGATAATATGATTCTTATACAATTTTCACAATAT
>JAQGAP010001369.1:0-20618 GCA_034697805.1 Orchesella bifasciata
GTAGTAAACTACACAATAAACCATTAGGAAACTCATGGGGCTTTATGAGAATCAAAGAACATTCCGTTCAACTTCATGTTGTCTTATCTTCACCATAAAATATGCGTGTAAAGTCATTCATAACTCAAGAAAAACGACAAGAACGTGTTTAATTGGGTACATTTAAATTAATTTATTTAGAAGTAGCTGAAAATCGTGGTAAAATGGACAACAAAACACATTTGAAAATGTTAGCTGTAAATATAAATATTATATACAAATAGTTGCGTCTAAGGAATAAATTCTTTTACATATTCTACATTTACTGAGTTACTCATCACAAATTTAATTTGACACGATAAAATTGATACTTTGATTATCAAGGCTCAAGTTCCATCACATTTCTTCTACCCTCACATGAAAGCTATTTAGGAACAAATACGTGTAAAACCCTACTTCACTGCACAGAACACACGTCCATTTGCACACGTCGAGTGAAAGAAAGGGTTTTGGGAGCTTTCCCATTTCGTTTCACCTTCATCCCTTGCTTCTGCACCCAAATGATGGACTTGAGCATGGGAAACATGGAAAAGAATCGGTTTCTCACTTCCAAACTAGGAACCGTTGGGCACTTCCTTTGGCGTCTCTTTTTCGACGTTTCTGCAGCAAAAAACTCGATTTCTTCGCTGGGTTCAAAACGAATCCACTCAAGGTTAGGAAAATGAACTCGGAAACAGTGCCAAACGTCACTGTTCAGGTTCCCTGACGATATCGTAAGCCCTTTGAGTCTATGCATTGTCTTGAAATTAGTTTCCAAGATGTTCAGCCCTTTCGCATACAGATGGTACAATCGCAACTCTTCCAAAGAATCTCTGAAACGCCCCAGAAGGAGGAAAAGTTCCTTGTCGATTTCTCCAAAGATGCATTCAACCACTTCATCCAAAAAGATTACACCTTCTGCCTTTATTAACGCGAGTCGCCTGAGGTTGGGAAGATTCACTTCAGCCAACGTCTTGAATACTTGTTCACTACCCTCGACGTTGATTCCATTGATAGTCAAGTCCTGCAAGGTTTTGAGGTGGGAATTAAACAGCGTCTGGCTGCTGCTCATGTTCTCTTCGTCTTCTTCATCTTCCAAAAGAAATTGGTGACAAGTGAGCTTGTTTAGCTGTGGCCCATACGCTTTGAAGAGTGACTGCAGGAACTCGATCGGAGGTGGCAAGAAATATTCTTCATATTCGGGAGAGATTGGCGATAGAAGCTCCACCGTCAGCTCGGAAAGTAAATCCAGCTCAGGAAACTGGGTGAAGGGGGAAATGTACGGTGTGACATCATTCGTGCTCGTATCTTCATAATCACTCCAATACATTTCATAAAAGTCCACAGCAATCTGCTCAAACACCAAAGTCAGTGAGAAAACGTTTGGGAGGCATCTCAAGGCTGAGATCATATTCGCCTTGGTTCCAAACGGCATGGGCCTATCTTCATCTAGTGTGATAGCCAGTCTGACGTTAATGAGGTGGGTCCCATACGTCTTTAGCAACTTCAAAGTTTTTGGCTCGTCTGTGCCGGAAACCAAGTTCAAAACAGATGCAAAGAGAGGTGTCAAGGACCCTTCAGACTTCAGCATACCATCAGCTTTCTTCATGAACTTGAGGATAGCAGCTCTGTTCTTCAATGTGAAAGCGTCAGCGAGCCAGGCTGGCTTCCGGATGGCAAGTAGTTCTCTGTCGAGGATGGTCTTTACTCGTTTGTTCAGACGACGACAGCTCAAGACGCTCTTCTTGGGAAGATAACCGCTGTCCAATAGCAGTGGAATTAGCTACACAATAATTAATCGAATTACAATAATTATTATCTAACCGTAAGCATTGTTCATCAAACCTTTAACATTTAAAATTTGTCTACTCACCTTTGTAGCTACGGGAGTAAATTCATCATATTCATTTCTCACTGCAGATATTGATGAGCTGGCTTCTGTAAGAACCCCGTTGTTTTGCTGGTTTCCGTTTCTGATCCTGTTCCTATCGTTCCTTCCCATGTTTCATTGAATGTTGAAGGAATGTACCACGAAATGACGAAATTTGTATCTAGTAAAAATTCAGACAAGAAATTGTTGAAAACTCACAAATCAATTTTTTTTGGAGGACCTAAACAATGTGCTTTTTGAAAGTTAATTACCTTACCTTATGGGTAAAAGATACACGAGGGCGGATAAAAAACAGAGCTGGGTGCATTGACACAGTTAACAACGGAATGTAATGTAAAGAAGGATGTTCAGTCAGCGAAGTGGAGAGCTTCTAGGATTATGCATATTAAGCTGCACTTCATGGCAAGTGAGCCGTATGGAATGAAATGTATAACGTTATGAATGTTTGGGTTTGGTTTGGAACGAAAACTTCAGTCAGCTCAACTATAGTGAATGAAAACTAAGGAGATAAACGTATTCAATGAAATTCAGTAGAAGATTTGAAGATATCATCTCTCATCTCCATCTATTCAAGTTAATTGAATCCTAAATACTTTAGTAGCAGTTAGGTTGCCTGCCTGCGAACTTGATATAAATGAGGTGTGTATTTTGCATACTTAAAACATTCATATTCATGCCGTAAAAACTGACGACTTATCACAAGTGGCTTCTCTTCTCATGCTGTTCTTCGAATTCATTTCATATTCATGTGCATAAATTACTATTATCATAATATATCATCCCATATCCTTCTTTTGAGACGAAATGATAACCTCTCCATGCACCTTGTATGCAAGGTGTACAATACTCCTACACACTACCTACTTCTCCCTCAGTTCAGTGGCTCCAGTTTAGAAGTGGAGAGGGACGAGAGAGAAAATTTCTATCTTTAGAACAGTGACAAATGGTCATCATTGTAACATTGCATTTAACTTTTTTATGTGACATTTCCTCTATGTTTTTGTTATTGTGTTATCCAAGTTAATCATAATTTTTTAGCTCAAACATTTTCCAGTTCTCCTGAATTTTAAAATGCCAGCCATTACACTACCCCGCAAGAGGATATCAGCGACTAGCCAAAGCCAGACCATGACGTTTAGTGCCAAAAATATGGCACTGACAAGAGCGCTTCAAAAAGCTATGGAGAAAAGTGTTGGGTGTAAGTTCCGTGATTGCAAAGAGTGTGAGAACCTCCTCTCCAGTTTGATAAAGCATGCGTCATTACCCCACATTGATAGGAGCAGTGATAGTGTCCAACTCCAGATCCCAGTAGCTAAAGCTAAGCGTGCTAAACCTGACGAACTAGTGCTTGATTGCACGATTTGCAAGCAGTCGTTCAAGAGCAAAAAAATTCTAAGCCAACACTTGCGTTACCACGCCAAGAACAAGTACGCCGTCAAATGCGACATTTGCGAAAAGTTGATAGTTCACAAGGCTGCCTTAAACGAACATCAGCGGATACATACCGATGATAAACCGTTTAAATGTGACATATGCCTGAAGAGATTTAGGCAAAAACACCACCTCACCAACCATATTAGAATTCACAGTGATCAAAAACCGTTTCAGTGTGTGCTTTGCAACAAATGGTTTAGACAAACAAGTACTTTGAAAAGCCACATACAAACTCACATTCGGGAGCGTCCATGGGAGTGTTTATCATGTCATAAGACATTTTCGACCTCCAATACCTTGCGACATCATGAGAAAACGCATAAAACTCGGTCTGCCGGTCAACGCAGCAAGAAGCTGAAACCAAGCTTGTTTCCACAAAGCCAACTTCCATTTGCTACACCACCAGTCTCCCCTACTTTGGAACCTGAGAACCGTAAAATACAATATTTCTTAGAGATTTATACATTCATTCCGAATCATTCATCATAATTCACACGGTTTGCTGAGTTTATTATCGTACTTTTTCACATTCCAGCAATCTTCATTTCCGAAGATGAACCACCTCCATCTGAACCTTGTAACAGTAAGGAAGGTTCCAACGCTCACGGCAAGCTTCTAAACGTCACTTATCTCGTTATGAACGCGGAAAATAATGCAGTGGATTCTGTTCCGGATGTAACACCAGCTTCAGTACCACGTAATATATTAGATTCACATTCTGAACGTTAATTACAATAGTTTCACAACTTAATTTTTAAACTGTTAATTTTATTTTCAGCTCCACCTCCGTCCAACTTACAAAGTTCTGACGGACTGACCGAGACAAGAGATAAGAGATCTATTTTCGTTCCAGAGACCCTGCCGAATAGTTCCCTACCATCATCATCTTCAGTTGGACCTTCCCGCATTCCAGAAAGTACAGTAGTATCTTTACCTTCGTTCGGGAATGAAATGATGCTTACATGTGACCTACCACGTCAGGATTATGAACATCCATCTGAATCTGAGAGCAGCTTACATATTGCAATTCCTCCACCATGTAAGTAATACAAAGGAAGAAAGAAGGAAAGAGAATAAGAAACATTTCATGCGTTTTTAAACGGTCTTCTTTACATTCCAGTCCACCTTTTGGAAAGACGCTTTATATTATCGAGAAATGACAGCTCCTTCCTTGTGGTTCCAGAGACTGTGTTGGAAAGTTTTGTAACCTCCACGTCTTCCGCCAGTCCCCATTTGATTCCTGAGAGCTCTGCATCTGCGAACCACCTTACACCATCCAAATCTATCAACTTTTAACTGTCTGGAAAAATTAGACTGTTTACCTGGTTTTAATTTTTTGTATCATTATTATGCGTGCTGTATAGCCAAATCTGATAAGAGTAGCAGCAGCTGCTGCAGGAATCAGCGTAGATAATTGAAGCGAATTAATACAGAAAAGATAATTTACTAAAAGTGTTTTTTAGCTGAGGTTGTGTATTAGTGACACAAGAAATACAAACTATTGTATTCTGACGTTTAATAAAAAAGGTTATATCATATTTTACTGAAAAATTTTCACATTGCCCCACATTTTTCTTGAAAGCTCCTATATGAAGCCATGAGGATGCATAATTCACAATCATTTCGTGTGACACCCGAAGGAGCTGATGCAAAGTTGAAGCAAGTTATCTGATACGAATAAAGATGAAAGTGTAGCCTACTTCTTCAAGAACAAGAGATATGGGATAGTTATATACGCTGGAGCTCACGAAGAAACTTTGTGTCGTTTGAAATCTCTACAATGTTATCTTTTATTTAAAACATTTAATACAAACATTGACTACTCATTGGATACTTGAGATTTCAAGTGTCTTAAACTAAAACAATCTAATTTGATTATATATAAACAGTACACAATAAATCTTGTAAAACATTTATTTATCAAACAACTGCAACCTCGACATTCGATGGCACGTCCACAAACATAACTGATTTCTTGTTGACGAGAACTACACTCACCTGAAAAAAAAGAAGGGCTTTGTTATAAAAGTCGCAATTAATATAATATAATTGAATACCAAAAATGATTTTGAAGGTCAGTACCGTATTAATTTTGAACACTAGCATTACAATCGAAGTCCTACACGTTAGGCTGACATCCGACTTCTTTTGTGTTGCCACATTCCAACACCTAGACGGTCATCAAACGGAGCTCCGTCTTTAGTTATCCCCGCTGATGGCTGAGGAAACAAGGGAGCACAGAAACTTGACTAGAATCACCTTCCGAAGGCTGTCGAACTTGAGTTAAACATGGAGGGCAGGGTTCACAACAGGGATGAGTTGAGTGTGAGCCGCATTCGTGTCCCGACTCGCACCGACGCTCACAGTCCAACTGACATTTGTAGGTCAAGTGATCTGGATCGCAAGTTACGTGACAATCCAATGTGCATTGGTGTCCACACTTGAGTATATGTGTACATTTGACCTTACACTTCGCTTTCCCAAACGCCCAGCAAGCTACACGCGTCTTGTGACCACAACAAAACAGCTTTTTTTTCTTGACACGCTCCTCACTCCGGTTCTCCTTGTCTTCATGGGATTCCACAGTTGTACTACATCGTTCTCCGCAACCACCACCAGAATTTATGCGGAGAAAGTCGCTACCACGCTGTACTCTTGTTATTTTCCCATGCTCCTCGCATTTCAGTTCCAACCCATCTCCACAATTCTTTCCGGACTCGAGCTTCTCATGAATTTGCTGCCAGATGTTGCTGACACTGATGAAACTGTTGAGGTTTCCGATTATAAATAGTCCATGCTTCGCTCTGGACAACGCTACACAGACCCGGTTTTCAATGCCAACAAAGCCAATCTCGTTTTCCGGGTTGCTTCTCACGAGAGAAAGTAAAATAATCTTGTTTTCTTCTCCTTGATAGCTGTCAACGGAAACAACCTGTACTTCACGACAGCAGACTGGCATCACTCTCTGAAGAAGGAATACTTGTGCATTGTAAGCAGTGAGGACTGTGATTTCCGATGGCAGATAACCTTGAAGCAGAAGATATTCACAGAGTCCAGCGATGAAGTCTGCTTCATGCTGATTCGATTTACTGATCAGATTGTTGTCCTACAAACAAACAAAAACAATTCAAAATGAATTACACACATCAAAACGCTGCCAATTCGTACTGTTTTGAAAAACTACGTTACTTACTCGTTTCTCTGGTTCAGTATGAGTCACAAAAAATAAACTTTTGACTACTCCTTTCACCGGTGGATACTCTAGCACGCTTGGATGATTGTGGAGAGTGTCGTAAACAGGACCAGTTATCAAATCAGAGATTTCTGGTCGCATGCGATGCTGCGTCTGCAAATCAAGTCAAGAAAACGTTTAGGAGGAAGTGTTTCATTAGTTTGAAGTGTGTTCTCAAGTAAGTCCATTTATAAAGGATTGTGAATAGAATTACCTTGAGCGTGCACAGTTTCACACCATTCAAAATCATCCTTTCAAAGAACGAAACGTTCATGTGGTATTTACACTCAAGAAGGTACACAGCCGGGCTTGGGCGCAACTGCAGATGATCGCCTATAACCATTTAAAACACGAATATAGAAATGCAAAAGAATGAAGTAGCAGCGTTCAATAATATAATGGATGACGACTTACCAATTAAAATCAGTTGCTTACAGTCACTTGTCAATGAGGTGATGACATGAGCCTCCAATATTTCTGCTGCTTCCTCGATAATAACTAAAAATAGAAACTGATTAATACCCAAAACTAGATAGTTAAAGGCTGACGGTAATTCTTTTCACTGTACCTATTTCCGGCTTTGCATGCTCCAGCACTCCATGATGCTTAGCTGCTCCCGTTGTGGTCATCCCAATGATGTCAGCTTCATTTAATATCCAACCATCTACCTTATCCTTGGCAGCCTTCCACCGACTCCTGGCTTCTTTTAACTGCTTCCCCTTTTCGACAGCAGCTTTCTTGCAAAGGGTCACTTTGTCCTGATTCACTAGTCCCTTTCCGCTTTCCAACGCCAAGAGGTCTTTCTTCAGTTGTCGAATATCGTACTCAATGTCGTAAACCTTGTCCCTCATTCGCCTCTCATCAAAAAGAACTTTCTTATCTTTCTTGGACTTGACCGGATTTTTGTGAAGTTCCTGCCGTCTTTGATAGAGAGTGCACTGGATCAACTCCTCGGAATTACTTTGACTTCCAACTCGAACTATTCTCACTTTGTTCTCAAGAACTGTAAGCAGGAGCTCGAGAAATTGATCCAGAGCATGGTTGGTTTTGCAAACTATTAAAATCGGAGTTGCTGGTACAGAGCCTCGGCGTCCTCGATTGAGCAGTAACGTCTTCACAATCTGGAGCCCAATAAAAGTCTTCCCGGTGCCTGGAGGTCCTTGAATTATCGCTAGTTCTGAAGTCAACGCCATCAAATAAGCTTCATATTGATCATCATCCATTTGTAGGCCGTCTTTGATCTGAGAAGAAGGCCAGGAGCCCTCATTCTCACTTGAAACAGGAACCGATATATGCGTTTCCAAACAGGAACCCCTTAACGTCTTCTGTTCTTGAACAGGCAGTAGCAAAAAAGTGTCTTTGGCAAAGTACGCAGGAAGATTTACGGTGGAGCAGCCAGCCACAATGAATTTACTTAATGGATGCTTTCCTTGAGGGTTGAGAAATGTTGTCTTCTGGAGGACGCTCAAATTGTAGCGATAAGCTTCAAAATAAGCTTCACATTCGATCAACACGTACTGCTTGTTTGCATCCACAAGCTCCTCCCCACCTTCAATTTTCAACCGAAGTATTCCTTGTGACAACTCCTTTGGAGGCGGTTTTTCACCTTCCTTTCGGTCTCGTCCAGAGTTCGGATCATCTTGGACTGTTGCGAAAATTGCTGTCTTGCAAAAATCTGAAGTGAGGACCACAAGACATCCTGGCATTAATTTCTTGGAATTGCTCCAATCCACTCCGTTTATAAGCTGATACGGGAGTCTGAACAGGTGTGTCCCATCATCTTTATCCCGTCGATTGAAGGCAATTCCCGTGTATATCTGGACATTGTCCTCACTAACGTTGACGGAGTTACCTTTCAGGTACTGTTCTTTGTTGTCACGAAGATGTTCCACTCCTTTCCTCAAGGGCTGCACAAAATCCTCCCTCAAAAGCCGAAACTGGACATCTAAATAATGCTCTGGGGATTGATACGCTCCCTTGATCTTGTTGGGCCGGAGGAAAGGTGTTTTATTCTCAAGAAGTTCCACCAGTGTTGGGATGATCTGTACTTTCTTGAAGTTGTCGGGTGCCACCCTGTCGTGTAGCATTAGCTCGAACTCCTCCGTGAACTCTCTCATTTTACTTGCTTCCTCCTCCACCTCAACATGCTTGATAACTTCATCAATCTTCTCCTGCACACTTGTAAACTCGTTGATCAACCGATGAGACCAAACGGAACGAGATTTGATGGGGTTGAGTAGATTCAAACAAGCACTAACGAGACTACCCAATCGATCCTTCCCCAGAAAAGGGAGGTTGGCGACGACAGCCCTGCAGAAACCGGAAATCGCTGAGAGAAGATCCTCCGCCGTATATTCGGACACAGCTCCATCCCACAACTGGAGTATGCGAATCACCACCTCCAGAAACTTATCGTTGCAGGCAATCGACAACAACTTCCCTTGCTTCTTTGAATAGTCCTCTACCTTCGTCCAGACTTGATCCGAGGAGAGGGATAGAGCCCCAATCAATTTCACAGTTGACCTCATCAACCCAGCACTTTCCAGGTCCCAGTTGGGAACGGAGGGGAGCCACTCAATAAACTTTCGAAATGGCTCCAGATAATCGTCGTGAACGTCACTAATCACTGTCTCTGAAGATAAGAGGTAGCCCCCATCCTCCAACCATGTACTGAAAGAGAGGAGACCCTCCGGTATCGAGGGCGATGAAGAACTCATCGCTACGTTTCCTCCACCCTTTTTAATCAACTGTCAATATTTAATTGTTAATTAATCACCAAACCACAATTAACTTTGTTTATATCCCACCTGGTAAATCAATCAATCGTTTGTCGTTCCTTGTAAATAAAAGTGCTTTTACTGCTTTTCCGAGAGGATGCGAAAAGATATGGATATTTCACTTTGCCGGGTCGACGTAGAGCAGCTTATGCGCTTTTACGTTCCATTCATTCAACCGAGAAAACCAACCTGATCTGTGCTCTTTGTCGTTTCGTGCTAGGAATACTTTGCGGGTGGTCTGTGGTCCCATGATACACCTGTGTATTCTGTGAATGTGCCCATCTATACGAGAGTCAGTTAGGTATATAAGTAACCTGTTGCTATTGAATGACGAGAAATACTACATTCCTGATTAACACTGGAAAGGAAGTACATGAATGAAGGCAATGAGGATGTATTTTAAGTACATCTCATATATTTTTGGAAGAACATCTCGATAATGTATGAATGGGACATTCAATGATTTGAGTATGCCTTGTTTTTGCAGGATACTTCACAGCCCATGAATGAATGATTATAGCCAAGAAAGAACGCAAGAAACGTCTATGAAGTGAACACCAACCAAATATCAGTTATCCATAGTTCTATATGTACTTAACTGGAGGTTTGTGTGGTTCAGTTGAGGTTGAGATGACTCTAAACATGCATGAAACAGACTTGCGCTTGGTTTTGGATACTTACCTTTCCTTTTTGCTTTGTTGTAAATACGATTAGTAAGTAAAAAGACGAAGAGGGTATTCCTCTTCTTGTACTCTTGTTCTGTCTGGTCAGTTCCTTATAGTATACATATTATCATCAAATAACAGATAAGATGCTTTGAACCTTAGGAGTATATAAAGCAAAGTAGATCAGATCAGCTATACAAGAAGGGAGTTTATATGGATGACAACATGATGAGATGCATAGGAAGCTTAAGATAATATACTTATCAATGGGACAAAAATGACAACAATATTTTACACATAAACACTAATAGTATGGACATGGTTCGTACACATCATTTCATGTACATATGCATACCTCATCGCTCGACAGAAATGGTTTAGGTTTGGAAGTGTGTTCCTTCGAGTTACTCGAGTACAAGATATTAAAAGTAGGTGAAGAAACTACTTGGTTCAATCTTTTGAGGTTTGACGACAATATTTACGCTTGAATATCTCGTCATTCGCCAGTGTCCAGGTCACCTGAACATAACTGTGCCAGTTAGTGTCAAGGTCAACAATCTCGTTTTGCCCCATTGGAACGAAGCGTTGCTTTATATCCTCCAAACGGGCCACCCAGAAGTAGAAAAGCGTTCGGGTTGGTTTTTTGTGCCTTTGTTTTACGTCGGTTCAGCTGGAATAACTATCTTTCGCATTTTCTATAAAGCATTAAACAAAGGTGTTGTGGTGATGTGATTGACAATTGAATGACAGTTAATTAGCACGGGAAAGATGGCTTCAGTATCCTTGAGTTTCAGTAAATGGTTGGAGGAGGATTGCTCCCTCTATAACGCGAGGACAGTGATAAGTAAAGTGCATGATGATTATTTGGAACCCTTCCGGGAGCTCATTGAGAGGCTCTCCTCAGTTTCCAAGTGGGACCTGGAGAGTGCTCAATTGATAAGGAAAACGGTGCAGCTGAATTTTGCCATTTCACGTTTAACCTACCGTTCCCCGTTTTCGGTAGAAGAGGAATACTCGAAGAAACAAGTGAAGTTGTTGACCATTGCGTGCAATGACAAGTTTCTGGAAGTGCTTATACACATACTCCAACTGTGGAACAAGCATCTGCCAGAAAGTACTGTTGCCGATCACCTCTTAATGATTTCCGTTTTCTGCACAGCGGTCATGGCCAACCTCCCATTTTTGGGAAAAAATCGTCTGAGCAGTCTAGTTGGGGCCTGTATGGATATCCTCAACGACATCAAAACGCATTCTTCTTTGGCAACATACGATTTTACAACTGTTCAGAAGAAAATTGATGAATTAACCGAGCAAGTTGAGGTGGAGGAGGAAGCCCGTAAAATGAAAGAATTCACGGAGGAGTTTGAGAGAATGCTGCATGGTAGGGTGGCTCCAGACGACTTCAGAAAAGTATTTATCATCCCATCACTGGACGAACTTCGCCACAACAAGTTCCCATTCCTGCAGCCCAACAAGATCAAGGGGGCTTATGAAGACGCGAAGCATTATCTGGATGTCCAGTTTCGGCTATTGAGGGAGGATTTCGTGCAGCCCTTGAGGAAGGGGGTGGAAAACCTTCTGCAAAACCAGGAAGAGTACATGAAGCCGAAAGGAAAGTTCAGAAACAGAAATAAGGATAACATCCAAGTCTACACTGGAATTACTTTCCATCGGCTGGAGAACGAGGATGGAACGCACCTGTTTAGGCTGCCCTTTCATCTTGTCAATGGGGTGGATTGGAGTTATTCGAAGAAACTAATGCCAGGATGTTTTGTATTGCTAACAGCGGATTTGGGAAAAACTGCATTATTCGCGACTATCCAGGAACCACTTTCCAAACGAGGTCGAGTCCAAGGTGAAAGTCCGCGTGTTCAAGAGTTGTCCCGTGGTTTACTTCGGTTGAAAATTGAAGATGGGGAGGAGCTAGTGTATGTGAACAAGCAGTACATTATGCTGGAGTGTGAAGCCTACTTTGAAGCTTATCGCTACAACTTGAGTGTCCTCCAGAAGATAACATTTCTCAACCCTGAAGAAAGAAATCCAATTGGTAAATTTGTCGTGGCTGGCTGCTCTAGTGTGAATCTTCCTGGCTATTTTGAAGCTGGGCACTTCCTACAACTGCCTGTTCTTTGCAGTCCTCAGCAAAAGAAGGAATTTAGAGGTTCGGAAAAATATTTATTAGTTCCTATTTCTAACGAGAAGCGGGACACTTGGCCTACTTCTCAAATCAAAGCTCATCTCCAATTGGATCACGACCAATATGCTGCGTACAGGATGGCGTTGACCTCAGAACTAGCGATAATTCAAGGACCTCCAGGTACCGGGAAGACCTTTATTGGGCTCCAGATTGTAAGGACGTTGCTGCTCAACAAAGGACGCGGAAACTCCGTACCAAACTCTCCGATTTTAGTTTTGTGTGAGACAAACCACGCCCTCGATCAGTTTCTTGAACTGTTGCTTCTGGTCCAAGACAAAGTGAAGATTGTTCGAGTTGGAAGTCAGAGTGAATCCGAAGAGTTGATGCGGTGCACTCTTTACCAAAGACGGAAGAAACTTCGCAGAAATCCATCCAACTACAGGAACAAAGGGGGTATTTTATATGAGGAAAGGCAAATAAGAGAAAAGGTCAGCAGAATGGTGAACACCATCCGAGTATTAAAGACAGAAGTCTCCGCTTTGGAAAACGTGAGTGGACTACTCAACTTGGCTAAAATGACGCTGGGAAAGAAGCTCTTGGGAAGGATTCCACTTTCTCTAAGAAAAATGCTTGAGAATGAGGAAAACTGCACCAACTGGTTGGGAATTGAGGAGGATACAATGGGTTCAGAAAGCTTTCATGTTAGCAACGTCGTGAGGATTTGGTTCAACATTTCTGATCTACAGCTTAAGCGCTCACGAACCTCCGTTTGGCCCGCAACCCAAAAAATGTATTTTAAGGAAGGCTCCTCCACATCCTGTTTCAAAATCGCTTCGGAATGGTCTGCACAGCTGCAAAGGTTTAAGGAAGCGTTTGAAAACACTGCTTTCGGCAGAATATTAAGGCCAGAAGATAGCATGTTGGTAAACTGCGTGCTAAGACTGCTCGAATTCAAAACCCGGGTGGAAGCCACCAAGCGAAAGTATGAAAATAAGGGAAACCTTCTCAGAACCATTTGTGAATGCTTTCATCAAGGAAAACTAGAGCTGGATGATGAAGAAATGCTTGTTGAAAATGGAGAGGAGTTCATCCTAAAGAATGGAAATGATCTCAGCAACTATACGATAGCGCAAAGGTGGAGAATTTACTTTAGAGTTGTGCAAATGGCTGCGGAAATGGGGACAAAAGCTTCGGCAGAGAAGGGAAAGCAGTTGAAAGATGTCAGGATACAGTTGAAGGCTGCCAGGGACAAAGTAGATGGTTGGATTTTGAGTGGAACGGACATCATTGGGATGACTACAACGGGAGCTGCTAAACATCACCTGTTGCTGGAGTATGCAAAGCCGGAAATAGGTATGTCGAAAAAAGTCAGAGTCAGCTTTTAATATGTTTAGGATTGCAAATTATATTTCTGTGATATTTTTAGTGATTATCGAGGAAGCAGCAGAGATACTGGAGGCTCGTGTAATTACCTCGCTAACGAAAGATTGCAAGCATCTTATTCTAATTGGTTAGTCATCAATATATAGTAATTTTATGTTAAGTCCTTCTTTGGGTTTTATATATATTCATGTATGAAATTGTTTTAGGCGATCATTTGCAGCTCCGTCCCAGACCTACTGTGTATGAACTGGCGAATAAATACCATATGAACATTTCGTTCTTCGAGAGAATGATTTTGAATGGTGTGAAAATGTGCACGCTCAAGGTAATTCTAGTCACAATCCTTTATAATAGACTCTTGATAAAAACGCTTCCTAAGAAACTTCTATTTTCTTGACTTGATTTATAGACGCAGCACCGCATGCGACCAGAAATCTCTGATTTGATAACTGGTCCTGTTTACGAGACGCTTCATAATCATCCGTGCGTGCAAGAGTATCCACCGGTGAAAGGAGTAGTCAAAAGTCTATTTTTTGTGACTCATACTGAACCAGAAAAACGAGTAAGCAACGTACTTTCTCAAAGCATTATAATTGACAGGGTTTCGATGATTTCAAATCATTTTGAGCTGTATTATTTCTAGGATACTAAATTGATGAGTAAATCGAATCAGCATGAAGCTGACTTCATTGCTGGACTTTGTGAATATCTCCTGCTTCAAGGTTATCTTCCATGGGAAATCACAGTTGTCGCTGCTTACAGCGCTCAAGTGCTTCTTCTTCAGAGAATGATGCCAGAATCCTGTCAGAAAGTGTATGTTACTTCTATTGACAGCTATCAAGGGGAAGAAAACAAGATCATTCTACTTTCTCTGGTGAGGAGCAACCAGGAAAACAAGATTGGCTTTGTTGGCATTGAAAACCGGGTGTGTGTAGCATTGTCCAGGGCGAAGCATGGACTATTCATAATCGGAAACCTCAACAGTTTCATCAACGTCAGCAACATCTGGCAGGAAATCCATGAGAAGCTCGAGTCTGGAACGAATTGTGGAGATGGGTTGGAACTGAAATGCGAGGAACATGGGAAAATAACAAAAGTTCAGCATGGTAGCGACTTTCTTTGCCTGAAACCAGGTGGTGGTTGTGGGGAACTCTGCAATGCAACTCTACCCTCATGTTTTCACCTGTGTCCACAATATTGTCATGCGTTGGACCGAAGCCACAAGGAATTCAGATGCATGGAACCCTGTGAAAGAATGTGCAAATCTGGTGATCATCAATGCCAAGCGAAATGCTATGCCGAATGCCCTCCTTGCAAAGTTCGTGTGCTAAGGACGCTGCTCTGTAAACACGAAATAAGTCTCCCTTGCTACGTCCCATATGATAAACTTGAGTGTCAAGAACTGGTTAAGAAGAGGTTCCCGTGTGGTCACAAGGCACGTGTAGCTTGCTGGGCGTTAAATGAAGGTAAATGTGATGTGAAATGCGAGAAGAAGCTGAAGTGTGGACACCAATGCACATTGGATTGCCACGTGACTCGCGATCCCAATCACTTGAAGTACAAATGTCAGTCTGAATGTCAACGTCGGTGTCCAGCAGGTCATAAACATGGCTCAAACTCAAGACATCCTTGTTACGAACGCTGTCCTCCGTGTTTAATACAAGTTCGGAAGCCGTTGGAATGTAATCCTAGTCGTGTTTCTTTTGATCCTTGTTTCCTGAGTGGGGCTAACTACAAGCGGAAAAGCTCAGTGATGACTACTGCGGCCACCAAAGAATCCAGATTTCAGCAAACTTGAGTGTGGTCACACGGTACGGTTGAATGTCTTATCTACACTCCTATTAGTAGCAACTTTTCAAACCTACGAATACTCGTATTCATGTAACCAAAATTGTTTCTCTTTTCAGGTGTCTGTAGATTGCTCCCGTCAACAAGAAGTCGAGTGTCCTGTTCTGCTGATAATTAAATGCAAGAAAGTGATAAAAAAATTTATGTTATTTTAAGAGTTAGTGTAAAATCAAATTGGATATTTCGAGTTTAATTGTATTATAATTTTTAATCAGTTTTATTTTTATTAAATATTTGTTTATTGTACATATTTTCGCGTTACTGTTCGTATTTATTCTTCTAAAATCTTCACACTTCAGGGATTTAATAACCATTCTAAAAAATAAGTATCGTGTCCACTATTCTTTCCACCAAATTTCCTAATAAGCCTGTCGCAAAATGTCTATCAAATTTTTGAAAAGGTTTGTAAACGAAGAAAATTGGACACAAACATTTTGTCCTGAACTTTAGCAACATAGCATTCCTCATTTTTCCACCACGGAGGTAGCGAAAGCTAGCCTCTTGCTTCCATTTCTCAAGTGCCTTGTTAAACATTTCACCAATTGAGCAAATCACATGAGAAATTACAGCAACACTCACCGTTACAGTCACAGTAACAGAGGTAAACAGAAAGTGCAGCGCCGGTGGTAATAAGCCATGACCTCGAACAACAATCCAAAACATAAAAACAATTATCCAGAACACAAAAGAAACCATCACAGAGAATATATCTTGAAGTAAAGGGCTTGTGAGCAAGAACACGAGTCGTAGTTTTCTAAAATTTTCCACTTTCTCCTCAATCTTCATATGCTCTTGATTGAGCAATATGTGGGCGCATTGTTGTAAACGGATTAACATTAAAATCAGGAGACCTATGCAAACACTGCAATTCTGACCGATCTCAATAGCCCCGATAGTAATACAAAACGAAGCATTATAGCTAGAGAAGTGTAGAACCCATTTTCTTTCTCCTGGAAAATATCTTGGCAAATGAAGTAGACTGGATCAAGGTGAAAACAAATGTAGAAACAAAAGGCCAACCCGGATACCATTGGACACCCAACAAGAAAGTTTGCCAACATAACCTCGATCCATTTAAATTTATCACCATTTATGTGTCTAAATTCTAGAAAAAAAAGTTGAGTAACCTTTTTGTACTTTATATTAGTAAACTTAATCCCTGGTAGTTTTAGTTACTTACTCGAATTTAAGTCCAGAGTTAGCTCCAGGAGAATATTCACCCCTGCTGCGATCCTTCCCCGATGTTTAATCAGAATGAGGGTAATGCAAACTGACCAAATGTACGTGATGCTTAAGACAATATGAAGCACGAGAATTCCAAGATTTACCTCTTTGGGAAACGAAAATTGCTTTCCAACCGTGTAAACACAGGATAATGGAAACAATATTTCTAAACAGATGAATAAAGCATGGCCAATCCAATCAGGAAGAGAGTTGTGGGTAGTTAAGTATCTGTATTCGGAGTCCCAAATGATGGGTGGCTTATACATTAAGAAAAAGCCATAATCTTTTAGCTGAAACGTCCATTTCTCCAACTTTGTCAACATTTTTAGTAAATTTTACAGTGCTGTACACTATGAGCGTTGGATGGAACTGGAACCCAGATTTTGCCACGTATTATTACGGTTGCGACTCTCAGGAAATCCGTCATTTGATGCAATTATAATATTATTGAAATTGGTTTTATGAAATTCAAATTGGTGACCAATTTGATACGGAATTTAGATTTAAATGGACATTATCAAATTAAAATGATTTACGGTAGAGAGGTTGCAAGACAAAAGACAAGTATATTTCGTGGCAGAAGCTAAAGGTAATCCTTTTTCACCCTGCTTGAAGCCTGAGTGAGTGAGTTGAAAATAAATAAAAATCTTATAATTATACCGAATCTCAATTCAAGTGTTTATCTTGATTATTATAATTAGGTACTTATGGTGAAAGTATCAAAACGAGTTTCAGTTTTTAGTTCGTCTTATTTTAAGGTGGATAAGGATTATCACGTATTTGATCAAAAGGAAACCATTAAGGTAATCTTAACTGTAAATGCTTAACATTTATTTACATTCCTTTTAAAAGAATCAAAGGGTCACTTGTAGAGTATTCAATTAGGAATAATATGTTTTCTCCGCTTTCATGCATAGTGGGGGATTACTCGTACATGTCAATTTCTACCAATTCAAATTAACGAGCATACGAAATATGCCAACAAATTGTCAGTTTTATGTGCATTATTTGAAAGTTTTACTATAATTTACAAAATTCTGACAAGCTAATTTAACCGTAAGTACGGTTAATCGTGACACCAGCACCAATTAGCATCCGAGAAAATTCAATTTAAATTGTATAGATGCAGAAAATAAATGCCTTTAAGCAATTGCTGTCAACATTTAAAGTAGCATTATTTTGTGTTCATAAAACCTAAATAAATGGAATATCAATTTTTAACTTGGCTGTACGTTGTTAAAACGTTATGATGGGATAATTCGTAAATGGAGGACGTTCAAGTAGTTTACTTCAAGATTGAGAGCAATCAAAACCTCACTCAAATATGCAGATGGTTCATTTATATGCAGATATTTGAACCGTTCAGTACCGTGTTTGGAATTTGGAATTTGGTCAAGACTCGACTTGACTAAAAATGTTGTCATAGTTGGAGAAACTGGGTTGTAAACTAAATGAATATGGATTCTTCTTCCTATACCAGCCACCAATTATCAAGCTATAGTTACTTAACTACCCACAACTCTCTTCCAGATTGGACTGGCCATGCTTTATTCATCAGCCTAGAAATATTGTTTCCATTATCCTGCGTTTACACAGTTGGAAATAAATTCTGGGTTCTCTCATCGTCAAAACCAAGGTAAGTATTGTATCCTTAAGTATTGGATGCATTTGGTCGGTATGGATTGTCCTTATTTTGATTTGAAAAGGATCGCAACTGGGACGAAATTTCTCCTGGGTTAAATGTGGAGTTACAATCGAGTAAGCAATAAAAACTAATGATTCCGTAGAATTATAAAATTTTCATTTATTTCAGGGTACAATCATAATGAATGTGGATTCCGATTGACTGAGCTTCTGCTACCAGCTCTACTTGTCGCTTGCCCATTTGTTACCTGGTTAGCCTTCACATTCTACATTTACTTTCACCTTGACCCATTCTACTTCATTTGGCGAGATAATTTTAACGAAATGAGTAGTTAGTCTTCCTACAAAAGTATCATAGTGCGCATTGTACTGCTCTCTGGCATGTTTGAAATGGGCCAAAACTGGAGTGTCTGCATGGGAACTTTACTGTCGATGGTCATACAATTACAAACTTGTGCTAGGATTTTGCTCAACCAACAGCGGATAAGGATTGAGGTGAAAGTGAAGTATTTTACTAAGCTTCGGCTCGTATTTCAACTCACAAGCCCTTTACTCCATTATATACTCTCTGTGCTGGTTTCCTTCGTGATTTGGATACTTGTTTTTCTATTTTGGCTCGTCATTCGAGGCCATGGATTATTTCCCCCAGTGCTTCACCTGTTATTTACGTCGGTTACTGTGGGCCTAACGGTGACAGTTCTTGTCTTTTTTAATGTAATTTGCTCCATTAACGAAACGTTTAACAAGTCACTCACGCAGTGGAACAAAGAGGCTTGCTTCTGTTATAACCAAAGCGGGAAAGGGAGAAACGCTTTGTTACTTACTAAAGTTCAGGACAAAGTGTTTGTGCCCGATTTCATTCGTTTATAAACCTTTTCATAAATTTGATAGACATTTCTTCACAGCTTTTTTTTTGGAAATTTGGTGGCAAGGATTGTAGATATTGTAATAATTTTCTAATAAAATATCGGTTGTTTTGAGGCAACTTTATGCCTACACTTCGGGGTGCCTTTGGGGAACATTACTCAATATTTTCATAGTCAACTTAATACCAACAAGGTTCAACGTTAATATAGCCCTTTAAGTGATTGTTTTTAAATCCTGACTTGATAGTTTTGGTTTATTACCAGGGGCTAAGAGTTAAACTTAAAATGCCAAACTTTTTTCTATCAAAACATGCCTACTACTGCACAGCACTACCAAACCAAAGCTGGATTAAATATGGTGAGAAAGGTGGAGAAATGTGGTTTCCAGCTAAAAGAACACGATTTCTTCTTCATTTACATGCCAACAATCATTTACTTTTCCCTTCTACTTCATTTGTCAAGATATCTTTCAGAACGAGAATAAATCATCATTTTATAAGTCTCTAATGCTAAAGCAAAGCTCTGTGTGTGGTATTATTATCGGGGCTATATGAGAATGGTCAAAATTCCAGTGTTTCCAATGGTATTTTCTTTAACAGCGCATGAAGATTGAGGAGAAAGTTGTGAATTTTAATATACGTTGGTTGGTTTTTATGCTCCCAAGCCCTTCTCCTTTAGTTCGGGTTCTGGATAATTGTTTTTATGTATTTTGGTGGTGCGTAGCTATGCCATGCCTAATGCTAATTGCGTTTCACTTGTTGTTCACCTCGACAACTTTGTGCATATTTTTGTAACTTTTTAGATGCTACATAGTAATTTTTTAAATATAATAATTAAATTATACTACATTGAAACTAGACTCCAAGCCAACTTCTTCAATTCCTAAAGCAGCGTAAGCAGAAACAGCATGAAATGTTAGCTTTTTAGAATGCTTATCTTAGTGAATGATTATCGCGGTGACTGACTTTATAAACCATCTGTTTAAGTATTAACCTGTCTCATATTTGAAAAAAAATTGAATAAACACTTTCAAAAGAAAGGAATCCTCTGAAAACTAATGAATTTATTGATATTAATAATTATTGCATTTTCATGAAAGATGCATATCGCGTCTTTGTCTCGTGGGCTTGACTTTACTTCCTTACTATAATCACCTACAAAGTCATAGAGTAGAGAGTCAGCGCGCAAAGTTTAAAAGTATTCACACCGTCGTGATAAAAGTGCTTTTGGCTTCTTTGATTTTCTCGTCTTAATCATCACGAGTATCATTGACAATCGAGTCAAGTATTTTTGACAAACAGTTAAAATCATTTTTTAAAGCGTCCTTATAATTCGTCGGTGTTGGTTTGGTGCTACCGATTCGAAAAGTCGATGGAAATGGAAGGAGAAAGTGGATACCGTTACGTGAACGTTGGAGCCGTTGGTGGAGGGGATGAACCTTTGGACTTGAGTTTGCCCTTGCCATTACTCGCTCGGTCATCATCTTCCGCTAACTATGT